>VWZS01000934.1:72469-99462 GCA_013397075.1 Rhabdornis inornatus | reverse complement strand
AGGTTTTAAAAATATTTATTTAAATGTGAGCTTGTACATATATTTTAAGTCAGCCTGAAAACCAGCTGAATTTTGAAGTACAGCTAGGAAGCCTATAATGTTAATGCAGGATGACCTCATCTCACTTTCTAGGTGTCTATCACTCAATTATTGAAATATTTGTGAATGTTTTAGATGTCTTTGTTACCAATGTAAATTATTAATTATCATCCTTTATTCCTTATCTCCAGAGCACGGGAAAAAAAATATTTACTGCTACAAGAGTTACTGTTTTATTCAAAATGTTGTCTCTTGACTCTTCAAGGTGACTGGTTTCAATAAGTGAACAGAAAGCTTCTTTATTAAACATGTTTTCTAGCTTAATGATGGAAGGGTTCTGTATCTGGTTACTTCAAAAATTTGGTGTACAAAAATGAGCTCTAAAAGAATCTACTGTACCAGAAATAATGTATTGAAGGAAGGCTTTTTTAATAGCACAATTAGTTATGCAAAATGTAACAGTTGTGGCATTTATCAGTCAGCAAATATTTTGCCTCTTGTTCAGGATACTTGTGATCTCTCTTTGAAATTGGACTGTCATGGAATTGGTTTCTTGTATTGAAGAAGAATCCTTATGACAGATCTCAAAAAAACCTTTTCTATTGATACTACATTATTATTCAATGAAACAATCAAAGATGGATGATTAACTGAAAAATATGACTGTTCCATTTTTTTTTATAGAGCAGAGAACTTAATCTTATGAAATCTTAAAATTAATACACATGCTGGAAGTTAAAATACCCCACAGCAAATACACCCATCTGTAATACTGCTTAGTTCCATAATTCTGAAACAAGACTCTTATCTTCTGTGCTATGTTTGTCTAGATAACAATCATGCTAATAATTTTCAACCTTCTTGTTTAAAAGATCTTCTGTCTTGTATCTGCAAGCATATCTGCAATCTCACTATCTTTTTGTAATGTAGCCGTGGTATGGCTCAAGTAATTGCTTAAATTACACACTCCAAACTGAAAATACATTTGCAGAACACATTTAGAGACATATTTTTAGTTTAACATGGACAGTATTTAACTGAGTCAAGATTATTCCTAAAAAAAGGGATACCTAAGAATTATGAATTGTTTTACTTTTATTTCTATTAACATATTTTTTGTGTATTTATAAAATATTTATTCTTCAATTAATATAAGTATTACAGGTTTTTTGAAGTTGCTGGTAAACTGAAGTTTACCAGGGGAAGTTCAGTTGTTCATTTTGCTACGATAAAATCTCTTGCATAGCTCATTAATATTGGAAGGGAACACTCTGAATTCTCCCCAGTTAATGTGTGAGCATTATAGTGAGCAGCATGGCAGGCTCTTGATAGGAAGGGCAATTGCCTTATGCATTTGAAGAGAGGAGGCATACACAAGTTTTTGTTGAGTTAATGTGGCAGAAGTGTTCTAAATGCAGTCAGTTGAAATGACAAGAGAAAGGTAGTGATTAAGTGATACAATTCGTTTTAGTATGTCATGACAATTTAGTAGGTTATGACTTTGTGGTGGATTTGAAATCCAGTTTCAAATTCAAAGTTGTAGTGATGTTTCTTCAGGATATTTTAAAACCATTGATAATTTTTGACCCTACCTGAACAAGTCAAAAGACTTTTGAAACAGCATTGAACTCTTCTTTGGTGTTCAGTGGCTTTGAAAGGTTGTTTATAAGATTATGAGTCTTACTTTCTCTTTGTTATATTAGTTGTATGTTAAATTTATCATATTTCATGCCACAGCAATCAAATGTGAAATGCACATTAAGTATTAATGCTTTAATTTGCTAACAAATTATAAAGAAGATGCAGAGAATAGTAGTGTCTATTATGTAAACTGTGTATTTAATATCTACTGACCAGTTTCAGTATTGGGTCAGTCTTTATGAATATACTCCACATGTTTAAAAATAAAATAAAAAAAAAAAACAGGAAAACTGATCTTGTTGGTACTCTTAATGAATTTGAAATCAGCTTTGCTTCTTTAAAGCCACCATTTCCAGTTAACAGCTGAAGATGGAAAATATACTGTTATAAACCTTACAGAACACTTTCTGGGAACTGCTTACTATCTTCTTAATGATTCTGTTTTTGTAAGTTTTGCACCAAGAAAATGGTGCAAAACCATTATGTGCAGTGTTTGCCCTTCCTTCTTCTATAGGTAAACTGTTTCACATTGACTTTGGTTATATTTTGGGCCGGGACCCCAAGCCCCTTCCTCCCCCAATGAAGCTGAACAAGGAGATGGTGGAAGGCATGGGAGGCACCCAGAGCGAGCAGTACCAGGAGTTCCGTAAGCAGTGCTACACAGCCTTTCTCCACCTCCGCAGGTAACAGGACTGGGTTTATGCCAAAACTCATTAGAGCCACTCTAAAGCAGGAGAGGAGATGGGTAAACGAATTGCTAAAGTGTTTCTGTTGAAAATTCAAAGCTCGTTTAAATGTGAGTACAAGAACTTGTATGAATCAAAGGAATGAAAACATCACAGTGTTGGTGTAATGTGGGGGGTGAGTGTAATGGTTCAAGTTAAAGCCCCCAATTTTGCTTGTTTAGTAACTTAAATAGCTTCATTTTATAACTCAAGTGGGATATTAAATTGTATTTCTTTTGGGGTATGTTTTTGCCCTTAAGTTTCTTTTCCTCTGATTATTGATGATCAAGGAGCTGTCATTTTAATTTAAGTCATTACTCATTTGCTGCTTTATCCTCCTCCAGTTTAAATTAGTGACGATCAAATTCTTTGGCTTGAAGATGACACATACATATGCTTAGTTCAGTTCAGCTCCTGTGGGACACAAATTAGCAACTTGTAGTGACAATCAAGCATGTTAGAAATTTCTTTAAATAACCAGAATTGTGGCAGCTAAAAACTCTTTAGACTCTGGTGTCTGTGAACCAACAGATCTTTCTTTTAAATTTGGAATCAGCTTCATTCTTTTACAGTGACTGTATTACTTACCCGCCAACTTCTGAGCCAGTAGCTCATTTTTGTTCTGTTTGAACAGAACACAGGTAAGCACTCCTGGTCTGTCCAGGGATTTCATTTAGCACATCTTCAATGAAGAGGAAAGATTTTCATTTTAATATCAAAGATTACCTAATGGAAACCTTCAAATATGTGTAAGAAATTGGTAATATGGTAAGCTTATGTGAAAAGTACCTGGAATATAGAAAGCAGCCAATGATACAAAATAAAATGCTGCATGTAGTTGTTCAGCTGATAAAAGGAGGAAGACTAAGGGGTTGGTCTAGGAACTGACATTTTTAATGAGTTAAAAAGTAATTCAACAATTTGAAGAAATAGTGGCATGTTATCAGCAAGCAATATTTGTGGTTTCAGAGAATAGTCCAACTTCTGAACTTTGCTTAAAGCTGTTTTGTAATGCTGTATTTCTTATTTATCATATACTTGAGTTATTTTTATTGTTTAAACCTAGCTGTTTCAGGGGAAAGGTCTGTTGTGTCAGTGAAAGATTATTCATTGAATTAATATATGTAATGATTTGCCACAAAGATCATCATTAAATGTGTAGTATAGTGGTAATTTGGGTATACAACCTAACTGTAAATCAAGATGGTTTCATTTTTAATGTCTGGAATTGTAGTTGTAATTATAGTATTGCCAATATTTGCTCACTTTATTGGAAAAGATTTTTAAATGGTTCTGGATAAATATCCTTAGGCTTTCAACAACAGTATGATAATATTCAAATAACCGTAACTATTACTTTAAGCAGCTAGAATTAAAAATATTTAAGATTACTTGTTAAAAAAGAATCATGTGGAACATGTAGAACACTGCAGTTCTAACAGTTCTGCATATTGACAGAAACCCACTCACAGGCACATCTTCTGGCCCAGTAGTGTGAAATCATAACCTCTGATAGCTAAGACAAAATGCAGACTGTCATCTCCATCAGATTGTGCTTTATTTTAGTTATTTCCCTGGGGAATAACCAGTTCTCTAAGTAATTCAATTACTGTATCTTGCGGAATCAGGATTCCTGGTGGAATGGATGTTGCATAGTGAAAAAAAAAGTAAGGAATTTTAAAGTTAAATGTGAAAGAATAGTTTTGTCCATTGTTTCTGGTTGTAAGCAGTTTGCCATATAATCATTACTGTATGTTCTTTAGTTAGTTTGGGGAATTTTCTTGGGGAATAGGAACAAGGAGATGCTTTCTACTTTTTTGAGCAACAGTAATCAGTCGTGTGTGTTTGTCAGCAGTGCTGTAGCGAAGGAGCAGCTGCTGTGTTCTGAATGTGTTACTGGGCAAATTGTGGCTGTCAGCAGGACTTGCATATTCACTTGGGCTGTAGCAGCCTTTTAATGCTTTGTACGTGTAGAGCCTGTTTAAAGATGTTTAAATCCTGCTACATGGCAGCATTTCCTTTCCACCAAGAATTTCCTGCTTACACATCTTCAGCAGGTTCCATAGTATCACAAAATGGATCATATGTCCCAACTCTGCTCAAGGAGGGTCATTTCAAAGCACGTGTCACAGGGTTATGTTTGGAATGTTCTGGAATATCTCCACTGAGGGAGACTACACCTGTCTGGGCAGTCTGTGGCAGCAAAGAATGCAGTCAGAGCATTTCAGAATTTTTTTCCAGGGTAAGGCTCTAGATTGTTTTGGTCCTTCCAAGTAAGGGTTTCCCTTGCATTAGTCCTGTGAGAAGTTTGCTGTTCAGTTTGAGTTAGTGGGCAGGCATAGGTAGGGGAAAGGAGTAGGGGGTAAGTAGGAGTAGGGACAGAAGCTGTAGTTTGGGCTGACTTTTTTTTTTTCTCTGTGTGGGCGGGGTTGTCCATCTGGCTGGAGCAGTTTTTCCCCAGTATGTTCTCAGTTTAGTGACTGAGGGTGCTGTCTAGATCTGAATACAAACACTGTGCACATCAAATGGAAAGCTGTGATGGTCCTTGGGAAGTGCTGCTCCTTTGGAAAGGATGTAGCTAGGCAGTGCAGGGTCTGGATAGTGTTCTAAAAGCTGGGATTAGATGGTGAAGAGAGAAGAGCAAAAGTGAAGCTGGGTGAGATTAGGTCCATATTCACTAAGTTTGGATTGCAAGGAAATACTTTGGGAAGAATAAATGCTGTAATTTATTATAGCCAACTGTGACATGACAATGATTAGGGAGTATTCATGCTCTTGAGAAGAGAATTGAGTCATGGGGTACCCCATGTTCCACTGAAAGGAAGGTAGTATCCTTATGGCATTTTAAACTCTGGAATTTTAAATTAGACCAGATAAGCAGGGCCTTAGTTGGGGACTGCAGATAACTGTATACCTTCCTGTCTTTGTCTTTATAGTGGGTGTTTGTAGCTTCAAATTTGGTAGAGTATTGCAAAATCAACATCCTAAATATTTGATTGGTTTAGGACATCTATATGCAAAGGGTCTGGTAAATACTGAAAAAAAATAAATAAAGGAATGCTTAGGATCAAGCAGGTATTTGAAATATTAACTACTTGAAAACAAAAGTTGGTGTTCTCAGAAAGCATAGCAATGAGAATCTGGCCTTTTGTCTGATGTGGGTTTCTTTTTTGATATATGACACCTCTTCTATGTAGAAGTAGAGTTTTTTGTTGAATTTCTTTAACAGTACTTCATGTTCAAACCACAAGTTAATCAACCTTCAGTGCAGCTGAGTCCTCATTTGTTTTGTGAGTTACCTTGTACTGAGATTGAAGAAAGCAAAGAATGTTGTGAGAAGGATTTAGGTTTCAGTTTATGCACTTCATTAAACCTCCTTGAAACTAAGAAAACCTGGATCAGAGTTTGTTCTGGCTCTGGATGGATGTCAGTCATTCCAGAGGCCTTTGTAATGTAGATGTCAAAGATGAGTAATATCCCTTGCTTGACAAAGGTGTTTACTTTTTTACAAGTCAGGCTCCTAACTCAGGTGATTCAGCAAAATCTCTCCTCTTAGATGAGTTTGGGCTGTCAATTCCCCACCTGTGAACTTTGTGGCATATTTGCCAAAGATGTTGCCTATAAGAAGGATTGCAGTAGATTACTGAGTAATAGAAATTTTGGGGTGGGGCAGAGGAAAGACCTGCAGATAGTATAGTGAGCAATTCTACCTGAATTTTTAGGTTTCTTTCCACTCCATACTCCCCTGAATTACTTATTCTTGATTTTTTTTCTCCCCCCAAATGAGTTTCTTCAGGTGATCTTATTCTTCAAGAATCAGAAGACTTCAGAATCATCTCTTAACTGGCATCTAACAATGATGCCTAGACTTTTAAAATCATTTTTTACAAGCATCCATCACACAAATAGCTCCAATAACCTGTAGTGCTTATAAGCTCTTATCCTCTATGCATTGAAGAGCAAAAGGGACTCTGAGATACTGGATTCTGTGTCAGTTTGAAGGGAAAACTACTGACAGAAGGTACCAGGAACCTAGGAAGAGACTTGAGACCATGTGTCTGTAACATTTAAGCATGTTTAAAAAGAAATTTACTGGTTTCAGGCAAGTAGAAGAAAAATTCATTAAAATCTGTGGTGTCTGTTTCTAGCAGCAGAGCAACCTGACTGCCAGATTTCTTAGCCAGACTCGAAAGAAAATGGTAGAGTTAACTTTTCTTCTTTTATTTTAATTTGTCATAAAAGTAATTATCCCGACTCCAGCACCCTGCCACTGGGGAAGCAAAGAAAAGAAGGCACTGAAGATTCCTAGCCAAACAGTTGATTTTAATGCTTTTTTATAATGTCTTAAAACTTACATTGGAATGTGTTAGGTAGTGTTAGTTCCAGATAATAATAAAGTGTCAAGAGTTTTTGTTGGAATTAAGTTTTTCTAGAGAGATGTCCTTTTGAGCAATATTTACTTTTTAAAATATAGCTATGAAGCAGACCTTTTGTTTAGTTGAGATATTTTATACTCCTTGCAATTGTCAGCTAATATATATTCAGCAGCCTTCTAATAAACAAGTTTTGCTGCTAAGAATTCATTTTATATCATCTGTGAAGCTCCTGGTTCTCTTAGCAATGCAGTATTTCAAATGGTGAAGTTAGTAACATATTTTGTGTCTTAAAGGGAACTAGATCTTTTTGCAGAGGAAGGGGAGTTTGTTGTGTTGAACAGCTTGAAAACTATACTTTGAAAAATAAACTTGACAGCTAATTTTCTGCAAGGGCAAAATGATGTTCTTTAAAAAAAAATAGTCATGAGTGCTTCCGACACCATTTTAAAGCTGAAAACTCTTCTCTGATTTGTCTCTTATAATGGTTATAGATGACATTTATACTTCCTAAGTGTACTGTGCTACCACTATTACTGGAGCTTAACTGAGCAACTGAAGACTTGGATCTGGTTAAATATTTAACTCATTATGTCAAAAGCCCTTGCAGTGATTGGAAAAATAATTTTTTGTACTTATAAAGACTTCATCTCTTTGAATACATATCATGCTGCTGTATCACTTCTTAATAAAAAATAACCTTTGAATCAGTATTCTAGCATATGTTTATCCTACCAGAGGTAGAAAATGCCATTAAAACTTAAAATATATGAAATCATAGTTTATATTTTATGTATCTTAGAGTAAATGTTCTGACAATTTTAGAAAATTGTAACAAAATTAGAGCATTTTATTCAGTTTTGGCAGTTTGAGAGATTTTAAAGGTTAAACTTAGTTAATGTCAGTATCTTGTGTTCTTTGACATAAATACTTTCAGTTAGTATTAAAAATGAATCTCTGAAGTATTAGCAGTTCTCTGTAAAATGATGAGTTCTTAAATTAAGATGTTTACAAAATGTCTTTTGTACAGTTTACAAAGTGTTTTGCCTAATTTGCTTTTCTGCTTAGGTATTCCAACTTGATCTTGAATTTATTCTCCCTAATGGTGGATGCCAACATTCCAGATATTGCTCTTGAACCCGACAAGACTGTAAAAAAGGTAATTGTGAAGCTTTCTGTCTTTCAGTAACACAGGGAATCTCATTATGGAATTTTCAGTCACTTGTTTTGATGACTTATTTGTATCTCACCTGAAAATACTTGCTCCTGTTTTATAAGCTTTGAGCAATTTCTAGAATCATTGATGTTAAAGATAGGAGAGTGTTTGGAGAACACTTGGCACATTTGCCCATGAATATAGAATGGCTTTTTATCATCCATGAAGTGCTGCACACTCTGCTCTAGCACTCTATTCCAATGGGTATTTTAGCTAAAAACAGTGTTCCCACCTTATCAAACTTAGGAGAAGTGAAGCAGTCAACACTGACTGTATCATGAGAGATTGTTCCATCTGTTCTAGAAACCTTTAAGTCATGGATGTTTTTATAAAACCAGTTTTCTTCTTGTTGTAAAACTAGTCTTCTGAAGATTTAAAACCAGTAGGCTGGTATATCTTCATCGACAAGAAATTTTTGTTTATTGTGAAGGCAGACTTGTGTCCCATAATTCTAACTTTGTCCTTTACACCAGTTTAAGTCATTCTTCTCTATTTGGTATTTGAGCAATAGTTGACATGAAAAATACTGGATACGTCTCCATCTAGATTTCATTACACTTACATTTTAGACAAATGTTGAGGTTTTTATAACCCGATTTATAGTGAAGGGCTATCTGTTTTAATTCCCCAAAAGACTTTGTGGAGCCTGTGTATCCAATGGAAATTAGTTCAGTGTTATTTTTATTCAAGTGGTGGACTGTCTCTCAGGCTGTTCTTCACTGTTTTCAATAAGCTGTGATAGCAGAGATTCAGAATCTTCAAATAAATATTTCATGTTCTAATATAATTTCCTTAAAGAAAACTAAATTGTGACTTGCACAAATTTTTCCTTTTCTTTTCAAGGATCCAAGCATTTCTATTTAGAGTTTCTTGGTTTCAAATTGATACCAAAAGTTCTTGCTGCTGTTCAGTTTCATATCCAGGAAGCTAAGACAGTCACAAGTGTTGTGTTCTGTGGTAAAGATGACAATCTTCACTCAACTGTTTTCCTGAGAAAATGACAGAAAATTATTTCTTCTTACCAATACTTGAACCTCACCTCTGTCCCTAAATGCCCTACAGATTGAGCAGGTTACTTACATAGAACATGGGAGATAAAAAGCCTAAAGTAGGCAACTGAAATGGTTCAATACCTGCCAAGTTCTGGAAGTAACTACATTTTTGTAGAGACAAGTTCTTTTCAAGGAAGAGATCTTCCCAACAGTATGCAAGTCCTTCCTATCTTAGGTATTTCATCTTTATAAAGAAGAGGCTTTTGGCTGTGCCTACCCATTAGAAAAATGAGTGACACAGTAAGGAGGGGGAAGATCATTTAGATTGCAAGGTCTACAAATAAATGCACCATAAATCCTAGTAAAATCTGAAGTATGCATCAACAGGTAGATCAGGTGCTAATTTGGAGTAAGTTTGTGCTTGACTGAAACAGTCATCAGGAGCTCAAAGCAGTGGTTTCATTGAACTTCAGAAGCGCTGGTTCTTTAATGTTTGCACCAGTAAATTTGAGACTTATGACACATTTTAGTCTTACTCATTACTTGTCCAGGATTCCCTGTCATTTGATCACAGAATCCGAGAATGGCCTGGGCTGGAAGGGATGATAAAGATGATCTCATTCCATCCCCCTGCCATGGGCCACTTCCTCTTGGCCAGGTTGCTGGTGTGACAGCATTGTTCATCCTTGCCTTGAATGTGTTCTTGTCAGTTCTGATACTTTTTTCCAAGAGTCTTCTGTTACTTGCTGTTAATTAACATGCAATATCCTTATTTCTTATCAGTATCTTGGCCTTGCATTGTGTGCTGGAAAACTCACTGGAAATGCTGTCCAAGGGTATATTTTTTTCAATAATTAATGATAATAGGATGTTGAGTTCTGTAAAATACTTGTAAAGCATGGTTTTGATATAGCAATAGTTGAGTATTTCAAATACTTCTGAAACTCTTTTACTCTCTGTAAATTTCCAATATAATTTTATTGACTTAACAAATCAAGGTACAGAATTGAAAGCGAGAAAGTTTTCTACAGCTGAGAAGTATGTTACAGTTCACTTATGTACAATAATTAAAAATACAGATTATGTAAAGTATGACAGTATTGCATACATTTGAAAATCATGGAAGGCAGCAAAATCTAAAAGGAAATTCAGAATCACAGAGTATTCTAAGTTGGAAGGGACCCATAAGGATCATCAAGTCCTGCTCTTAAGTGAGTGGTCCATGTGAGATTAAACCCACAATTGTGGCGTTACCAGTGCGCATTCTGACTACATGAACTCTGAATTAGATCCTTGTGGTTACTTCTAAATTCCTTTACAAACTAGAAGTAACAGTGCTTTCATTGCATGAAAAGAACAGGAGCTTAGTTGTTACATGACAGATCACTGTTAGATTAAATGCAGCAATTAGTTATTGGGATCCTGAGCTCTGAGAGTGCTGTGGCTTGGTGAACTGTGACTTTTATCCTCATGGGAGATTCCAGGCTGTCCATTCACAGAGGCTTTAAAATGTGAAACCGGATAGAACTGAAGCAGTAAGGCAAGCATTTCTGATAAGGAATGCAAATCACTTTGAGAAGGAAAGATCCGACTTCCCCAGGTTCTTTTAAGTTAATTTAGAGTGTGCTTGTTCCTTTAAAAAACAAAACAAAACCCACACAGTAAGGTATTGGGAGGACGATAGCCAAATTTTTCAGCTCTCTCAAGTTTTTTATTGTCTTATATAAACTTTTTTTTTTTTTTTCCCTGACAGCTCAGCTGTTTCTGACCCCTGTTAACAGTTTGGTCTGTTTGGTTCAAAGTTATCCTTTAAATATACGCCTTAAATTTGTGCAAATTAAAAAATCATGATTGGATCCCTAAAGAGTGGGTAAGCAGAGGAGCCTTCCATAAAGCAGTTGTTGATATTACGATCTGCTGGATGCTTATGACAGTGTTCAAAGCTCCTATGAAAGTAATTGTTTTCTTTTCACTTTACTGTTTTACTTTAAAAAGATAAACCAGAAAATAGCTTTAAACGGGCTAGGATCAGAATCATCTTAGCTTGTTATATAACAGCGAATAGGTCATTGTTGTTTGGAGTTTTTTTTTAAATAATATGTTAGAAAACTTCTTTGGGGTATTAAATACCCATTAGCCCATCTGAAATCAGTTATAAGCTTTGTTAGAACTAATAAAAAAAAGGAACAAGGTGCCTTGCCTCTCTTGGGGTGAGTGGCAAGTTGATTCAGTCATTTAACAAGGTAATACTGTACCTTGTTGTAGAAAAATTGAATAAATGCTTTCAGCATCTCAATTGATTTTTATTTTTTTCCTTAAAGCTTTAACAAAAAATCCATATATATTTCAACAGACTCAAATTAGGTAAAGATCCATTTTGGACTGACCTGCAAAATTAAATTACCTTTGATGTGTGAGACAAGTCAATAGCCATTTCAACCAGGTTATCACTTTCACAGAAGACAAAGGTGGAGATTTACAAATGTTTCTGTATCTAAGAAGGTGTCCTGGTGAAGAGTAGAGGTGAAGTTCATAGCCAGCATTTTCCTCATTGGTGCTGTAGTGGCAGCACTCATGCTCACTTTTCTGTAGAGCCCTTCTTTTGCGTTAGGGGCCTGGAGCCAGTCAGGCTCTGGGCTTACAGACAACAAGGTAGGTTACCTTCATCTCAATTTGGAGATTAATCAGTTTGATGATTAAACTGCAAGAAGAGTAATTTCCTTTTTTGCAAAACAAAGGAATGCTTACTGAAGTAGTATATATATTATATATCTTATAATGCCTATTGAAATATTGCATTGCAATTATTTTGTCAAACAATTTGTTTGGCATAAAGATCTTTGATACCTGGCCTTTTTAATAGGTGTAGCTATACTGCTGTTATGAAGTAGGCATGAATTATTCTAAAGGTAGTTGCTAAAGAAAGACTTTTCTTTAAAGGCAACAATTTTGCTTCCTCAAAATGAAAACATCGCAATGTTAGGTGGTAGCTGAACTCCCAGTCTAATCTTTGTCTTCACAAAGGGACATCCTGTGTCACCAGTGGGCAGGAAGGTGCTTTGCAGGAAATGTCTGCCTGCTGGTTATAGTAAGGTGTAAAAACTGCATTCAGAAATAATTTTTGTGTTCCTCTTTTCTAAACTTTCAGCAAATAATCTACTGTGGTCTTAGAACCAGAATAAAGGTTTTATTTTAGTAATCATACACATATTCTAAATAAAAACAAAATTTGCATCTGCTATATGGTAGTGATGGCTAGAATAAAATAAACTGAAATAAAATAAAGGACACTACTTTGATTTTCCATGTCTTGATTTGTTGTATTTCCTGTGGTGTATAGGTGTTTGATAATGGGATGCTCACTAGGTAGAGTAGTTAAGAGAAGATGCTGGAAGGACTTTCTTACTTTTAGTCAGAGAAGTAAACCAAGTAAGATTATAAGGAAACTTCAGTTAAACATGTCCTCTTCTGTGAGGCCTTGGATGATTTGAGTTGTGATTACTTTTTTTTTTTAAGAATTTAGTACTGATATGTTAAATGAGACCTTTTAGAAAAATCTGAGTTTGGAAAATATTATTAAATACTGTAACTACTAACCTGAGGAACAAAGGCAGACTGTTTTGGATGATTTTTTTCAAATTATTCTCTACCATCCAGTAACAGTGGATCCCAGGGAGCTCACTGACAGAATGTAGTAGTATAATCAAGCTTAAAATCTAACAGAAGGCATATTGTCCAAGTGTTGTTTCTGTCCTAAAGTTGTGAAATTTCTTGGGAGAAACAGATCAAGTGAAGGCAAAATTGGAACAGTATCTTATGTCATGTACAACATTCCGTAAAATAAGTATAGATTGCATGTCTTTGTCATGGTTTATTGGCACAGGATGGTCTAAGCACATCTGGGTGCTGTCCTCCCTGAAGGAACTTTGACAATCTTCTTGTTTAAAAGAGAGCAAATTACACAAACTGATGTACTTACCAAAAAAAGATGGCAGTAGGGATAATTTTTTCCCGCTAGCATAAAAGGAAACAGAAACTCCCTATGGCTTCACCTGAAGATACAGATTTAAAGCACATCAGAATGTGGCAGTACCTTCTTACTTGCTTTGCGTAGCATTTGTTTTCAGAAATTAAATCAGTGTTGACCTTAACCATGCATTCTCACAGCTAAAATTGGACTGAAAATAAGTGAGTCAGCATTGACCTGAAAGCAAACAAAGCTCTGTTTGAAGTTTCACAACTGTTCTTGAAGAGCATATGGAAAACTGGTTTCTGAACCAGCTGTCTGCTTGCAATATATACAATATCACTCAGTGAGTTTACCCGGTATTTATGGAAAAATAGGCTAGTACTTCTCAGTTGCAAGAAAAACTTGTTGTATTGACTCACTTCCCTCACTCCAGTTTTGATCACTACTTTCCGCATAGGAGAACCTGGAAAACAGGGATTACCAACTGCACAAAATTGATTCCACCCTCAGACCTGGCGAAACCCTTTTCAGATTCCTGATATTTAGTTTTATAGTAAAATGCTTGTCAGTTTTTGACCAAGAAAAAGTAACTGCAAAGCTTAAAATTAGTTTCTTTTTGATCCTTTCACCTCCTTTTGTCCTCTCCACACTATTTATAAAGAAAGCGTCAGTATAGTGTGCTTCATCTCATGGTTCATGACACCATCTCCTACTTCCACTCTCTGATTTAGGTTTTTCTGAAAACCTGGCCCAAAAATGTCACAAAATGGAATTAAATTGAAAAGTAGCAGAGGATTCTCCTCAGTTTTTGTCTTCCCTTCTTTGGCCTCTGAGATAATTGCCTTTAAATTTTCCACTCTTCACATACACTTTTCCATTTCTCAAATTTCAGGAAAAAGACTGGGCTGAAATCATTATATTGACTTGTCAATGCATAACTGATAATACAATGAAGATATCACTACACTCACTTTTTTCCTGCCATTGCTCCTTGCTTTTCCATTTCCAGCACAGCTGCAGTGCTAATTGCTAATTGTCAGGCTTTGTAAAATTAGCCAGTACTATAAATTCTAAGTAGTAATGACTAAAATCTGGAGTCAATTATGTAGCCAGTTTTGCGTAGGGAAGAGGTGTACCATCCCTCTTCAGATGTAGCTAATGGATTCGGCATTGTCACCTCCTAACAAAAAAGCTTTTTATTTTTCTACAGGAAAGCCAGATGGTTTCTATCTGTCCTTCATAGCAGATTTGACCTTTAAATGAGAAATCATGAGGGGCCAGTGATTCATTGGCAGACAAAGGACTCAGCAGGCATTAAAGGACAGTGTCCTAATTGACTGAGCTCTGTTTCAGATGTCCATTGATTAAAGAAGGTTCTGCAAAGATGCTGCACTGTAGGCGAGGTTATTGTGAGCACAGACAGCACAAATACCTGGCTCCCATAAGCAGGAGCTTAACTGCTCTTTGTGAAAGTAGCCCCATTCGTTTTTGGCACCACCTTTGGGTAGACACAAAACAGGATAAAATCAAACTGTCCAGAGGAGAGGAAAGTCATCTATCTGTGGGCTGCAATACCGAGAGCATACTCTGTGTTTCCAAGGCTGTGTGAACACTGACGAGGGCTCACCCCCCCCTTGATAAAAAAAGGATCAGTCTAATTGTTTGGAAACTAGCAAAAAAAGAGAGCAGACATGTTTGTTTCTTTTTTTTAACATAAAATATGTCGAAGTAAAATTATTTTTATTCTACAGATATAAAAGCTGAAACAGAGAAGTGACTCAAGGTACAGAAAGCTTCTGAGCTACCTTTTTCTAAACCTGAGCTAATATTTCTAGGTTTTTTTCCATCGGGCTTGTGAAACTATCACTGCTTTCCCCCTCCCCAGTGCTCCCCAGCCAGCCAAAGGATAATTGAGTGTTGATTTCCCAAGTTAGTGAAATGGAAAGGACTTTCTAAGTTGGAGCTTGATAAGCCTTTTTAGGGAGTGGATATCTGTCCCTTTTAACCTCACCAAAAATAGCAGTAAATTTTTTGTTCAAAGGTTATGCTAGGAAATCTTCCTGAGCTTTATTAGTGCCACTAGGAAATTTACAGGAGAAGTAAAATATTTTTTGCTTGATTAGAGTCTCTTAGTTTCAGTAGTATTTTCTTGCTGCTCCATTGAGGCTTACGTTTTGTAAAAGTGTCACATCGCCATGGAGCTTATTTTGCTTCAGCAGACGTTCATCTCTCTGTCCATTTGGGTAATGACGCTGCAGCTGCACACCCAGCTTTTTTGTTTCTAGGCTGTTGATTTTTCATGCATATTAATTCACTTCAAAATATTGAAAAAACAGAGAAGTTGGAGTAAACACCAGAATATGAACCAAGTGTGACAGCACTCTTGTGCTCCTGTTGCTTTATATCAGTCTCTAGTTAATTGTAAGTTTTTGGCCAGTATGATGAAATTCTGAGCTGGAACAGTGTCACCTTTGAGTACTGTAGTGGCTAAAAACCCAATTGTCACAGAAGTTCAATTTAGAGATGTTCACTAACATCTTTGTTGTCTTGCTATTAAAAAAAAAAAGTTAAAAATTAGAGAAGCCTCTAAAGGGCTTGTTTAGAAACCGCATTTTGTTCAAATTGAACCCTTGGAAACAAAGACTGTTGTCAGAATAGTCTCTCAGATAAAGTTGTTCATGCAAATAAAGCATTTGAATACTTTGTGGTGTGAGTTGTTTGGACTGCAAGCAACAGGGATAGCAGGAAAGTATTTACCGAAAAAGATGAAATGTGACAAGGATTATACCAAGCACTTAATGCCAATTTCTCCCACATGAATACTAGATGCTAACTACTGTAATAATTACAAGGCAAAACAGTAAAAATAATCACGAAAAAAATACTGGGCTTTTTCTTTTTTTGCTGTTAATTGATCTTTGTCTCATTTTAGTAATGCTTATATCCATTATATTGTGACCCACTGGAAAAGGACAATGAAGTCTGTCTTTAAAGTAGCTGAAGTTGCAATGAGCAATCCCATAGTAGTGTGATAAAATTGTATAAAACATAAACAGTGTTGCTTAATGTTGCTGGAAGAATAAATACTAAAGCACCCGCCAGTCTTCAGAATGTCTAAACAACAATTTGTCTGAAAGCTAAACAGGATTAACAAAGAGTTTTCATGTGTACATCTTCTATGTCACCTTAAAATGCATTACTACCATCAGTAATTCTGAAAAACAGAGCTATGAATGTCCATGAAATATGGATTTGGGGGCTGCCCTGAAGCTTCTTAAAGCTTCCACAGAATTTTCAAGGTTGAGCATTAAGTGCCTAATCAATTTCAGGTAAGGTTTTACAAGTGAGAAGATGCTTGCTAGTGAAAAATTCCTGAGTTTAATATGGTAACTGTGGTCTACATTGTACAGTAGGTCTGATCTGAGGACAAAAAAAGTCCATGCAAATCTGCTCTTTGGTGGAAAGGAGAGGGCAGCCTTGTGCTTTGGGAACAAAAGGCCCAAGTGAAAATCTTGTAACTGCAGGGAAGTGCATTTAACAGCAGTATCACTCCCAACTGTATTTTCATATAGTTTCTCAATCCTAGGCCTGTCACACTTCCAAAAATGCAAAATAGTCAAAGACAGAAGGTTGAACTTGGAGATTCATTCAACTGAATGAAGACACTGGCCTGCCCATTTTATCAGATCTTCAACTACCATTCTTAATAAGATGATTAATGTTTTCTTGAATATTTCATCTCCTCTTTTTGTCATCTTTTTTTTTTTTTTTTACTTTACACAGCTCTGTGGGGCTTACTGTGAGTTTTCTGTAAAATCAGCTTTATAGGACATCTTTGATGTCATTTTCCAAACATTACTCATTTTAGTTCTCCTTGAAGACACTTCAAGAAAAGAAGAGAGTCTGAGTTTACTATCAGTTAACATTGCTAGTCATTGTGGTAGATGTTGTGCACTTCCTCTCTGAGTTAGATTTTTGGGAAAATCATGGTGTAATAATGAAGTAATGTTTCTTTCTTTCTGTTCCTGTAAAATATTTTTCCCCTTCTTTGACTTGTTACCTTGCCAAGTTCCCATCTTCTGTGTGATTCTGCTGCAAGTGATGATCACCTTCTTTTTTCATCATCAACTGTTTACCCACAGATAAATTACACTGACAAGCTTGTCGCCTCACCCTCATTCCCCCATATTTTCTTCCGAACTGTCCTTGATGTTCTTTTCCCCTTTTAATTTTTGTATTTTGAAAGATAGAAGTAGTATCAGGGTAACTGACAGAACTTCCTTACAAAGTGTTTCAAATTTAACTGAAGTATAGCAAAATTTCTAGTTTCATAGAACTCTTCAATCCTCTTGTTGTACACTTTGATGCTAAACTTTTCTCTGTCCAGGGGGATAGGAAGTGGACAACTTTTAATTTAGCTTCAAGCTGAATGTCAGTGTCTTGACAGACTATTCTTACTTAGCCTCTCCATGCTTACAACATTCAAGTTCTGCTGTTGAGATTTAATGTTTCAAAAGCGTATTTGTGTATTGAATGGGCCTTAATGTTTCCTTTTCTGGAAACAAAGCAAAAGTTCAACTAGATCAATTAAGCTTATTTTTTCTCTGTTTTACAAATCCTGAACTATAACGATGCACTTGATTTAAGTATCAAAGCAAGAACTCTAACTAAGTCTTCAGGTGGGATGTCTTTGATTCCTTCATGGTGGTCATCATTCGTAAGTGTGTAATAATTGTTTATCTCATCAGAATTTTACCCCCCAAATTCACTTCTGTTTTTAACACCATGCAAAAATCTCTTCCTGTTGACTTAATCTGTGAGAAACTATCAGCTTTTAGAACTGGTCCCACATTGGAACTCAAGAGATTTCAAATAAGAGTTACCACTGCTTTCCTACAGGAACTGTAAGTCAGTGTGTATTAATCTTGCAGCTCGAGAGGTAATTTGTAATTTTGCCTTTTTTCTTCTCATCTAGGTTTCAGCAATCAGTTTTAACGCAGGGCTGAAAAACTTTCATGCAAACATCTAATACTGGGCATCATTTGATACTTCTGTTAATTGCAGACTGATTGCAAGATCTAACCATGGGAGAATTTCTTCGCACATGTGTCAGTGTGCCCAGTGTGTTTTGTGAGAAGTGGGTTTAATTAGTCATTCATTCATTCCATCGAATGAAGCTGCATGTTAATATAACTAACTGAAAATTCTTCTATGAGCAAATTAGAAGATTGCCAAAGTGTTTGATTACTGAAGTTGTGTAAAAGACTGGTACGGTGATTTTTTTTCTTCTTTTTGAAACTGGAGTTAGTGATTTTGCTGAATTCTCATTAACATCACCTTTTCTGTGAGCACTAAAATAGATCTGAAAGAAATCTCTGGTGTAATTTGAGGATGTATTTAAGCTTTTGGATAATTGCAAGCATGCGAGTAGTCCATTAAATTCTGTTGGATTCTACTGTGTGCGTCATTCACTGTCTAAAACTTCTGATATGGGAGTTAATAAACTTCCTTCTCATCCTGTTTGTTATGAAGATGAAAGATCTTCATAACAAGAACTTCTTGGGATAATCTGCTGAATGTCTCAATGGTAACATGCTTCATTGGAAGTTTGAACTTTTTTGGCTTAAGCCGTTCTTTCATATTGATCAAACATCTTTCAGACAGGAAGTTGAGGGAAAACTCACTTTATGCTTACTTCAAACATATCAGCAACACAGTTATAATGGTTATTTTGAATGAAGAAAGTTTATGATTATAGAACTCTTTTCCAACCTAAAGGATTCTATAATTCTATAACCTTTCCATACTGGCTGGCTAACTTAGGCTTTTTGTTACAGTGCTGAAGGGCACTATTTGGGAATATGTTGCCTTTGACAGGAACAGAGTTGTAAACTGAAATCAGTTAACACTCAAGTGAAATCTTGGAGCATTTTTGATGTCATAAAGAGAGTGGTTGAGTATGTGGTATCCTTGGTGCATAGAAAGCATACAAAATAGGACATGAAGATAGTATCACCTCACAAATTACGACATTTTATAAATTTTATTATGAAAATTGTTGAAACAACTTGGCTCACATTTTTGTCAATGGCTAAAAAATAGTGAATTCATGGGAAATGTTCAGGAAAGACTTGACTCTTACAGCCACGAGAAGGTTAAGAAATAAATCATTTGATATTTGCCTACATGAGAGAGATTTCTGATTGACAGCTCTTTAATATAAAAGGTTATAATGAGCTCAACTGTTTGAGATGGAAATTGGACAAATTCAGATAGCAAATAAGTCACAGTTGTTAAACAGGGCAATTAATCATGGAAACAATTTACCTAGGATATGAAACATTCTGAGACTTGGCATAGAGATAGGGTAAAAGAGATTGTTTGGTACCATTTTACCTATTCCATTATGCAGGAGACTGAAATACTTGAATATGATGGTCTCCACAAGAGTTTGAATTGTTTGAGATTTATCTTTATGAGAATAAAGCATGTGACTACATGGCAGCAATAAATCTTCTACAACTAATGAGAATTTGCTGGGCAATTTACATACTCTTACCAGCACTACTTTGCAACGTAACTAGTACTTTAAATGATGGCCATAGTGTTGCTTAGGCAGTGCTAGGATCTAGGCTTATCAGAACAGATTCCAAGGGGGGAACAGGCTAAAACCAGGCTCAGTGGAGTTAGGGCTGGGCTCCAGTATGTTAGGGAAATCTGACATCTGAATCAGTTCTGAAGGATTTTCTTGGAATTAGCTGGATGTCATAGGCATCTACTGTCCCTTCATAAATGTTCTTGGCATTGCCAAAACAGAAATAGGAAAATACAGGTATTGCTCTATTCTTAATTAGTGTGCTTTCAGCTTTTAACTCATGTGCAATCTGCAAGTACTAAGCAGAATGTGTTACTGGTACAATGTTGCTGTCAAAAGAAAAAAACGTGTAGAGGGTAGCAGTGTCTCCAACCAACTGTTCATAGACACTGGATACAATTAAAGTTAATGAAATTCACACTCATCATACAAAGGTCAGTTTTGACAGAGTTGATTTGTTCACACTTTCCTCCCATTCTGTATTCTTTACTTGACTGCCTTACAGTTTCTGAAAGACAAACATTACCTGAAAGTATGTTTAGAGTAACAAAGTGTTACATCCTTTCTAAAATTATTAGGATCATCCAGATTTCCAAATTTGTATTTAACATGCAAAGTTCTGTGTTTTTTCTCAAGTGGCATTTCATTCTTTAGTGAATGTTGAATGTTATCTCTTTTTCTCATAGCATTTCAGTCCTGCTTAAACTTGTATTTCTAAGTGCCTCTCTTGACTTTTTGACCTTGAGCTTTGAAATTACTGTTTTGAATTAGGGGACTGTTTCTATCTTATTTAAACACTATTTTTTATTAAAGGATTTGAAGTAGGTGTTTTAAATAACACTGTACATTTCCAACAATCTGCTGTAGCTTAGAAGTAAGAGAGATTCTCCACTAAACAGCCAAAATCACTGTGTCTTCTGTAAGTTGATAGAATCATGCATGCTTTTAACTGTTTAACTAATTTTAGCCATTTCCACTCCCATTCCAGGTGCAGGACAAGTTTCGTTTGGACCTGTCTGATGAAGAAGCTGTCCATTATATGCAGAGTCTAATTGATGAAAGTGTCCATGCCCTCTTTGCAGCTGTCGTGGAGCAGATACACAAGTTTGCACAGGTATTTTCTTCTCAGTTTTTGGTATCTATGATAGCTGAGTAAGGGGAGAGGTTGTGAGTAGTAGGCATAACTTCACTGTGTGATGTTTTAGTTCATTTATCATCATTCAATGATGAAACTGTGTTTTAGCTATAAGGACTAGAGAACAAGCTTGTAGAGGTCCTATAAATTTTTTTAAGAACCTTAACAATCATACAGGGTCCGGAATCTGGGACAGGCCAACTTCTGATGCCCATCCAGGCTGAGGAATGAACAGACCGAGAGCAGCCCTGCCCAGAAGGGCTTGGGGGTGCTGTGGGTGAGAGGCTGGACATGCCCTGGCCATGGCACTCACAGCCCAGAGAGCCAAAGGTGTCCTGGGCTGCACCCAGAGCCCTGTGGGCAGCAGGGCAGGGAGGGGATTCTGCCCCTCTGCTCTGCTCTGCTGAGACCCACCTGGAGCACTGCATCCAGAGCTGGGGTCCCTGCACAGGAGGGACAGGGACCTGCTGGAGTGAGCCCAGAGGGCTACAAAAGTTATCAGAGGGCTGGAGCGCCTCTGCTAGGGAGACAGTCTGAGAGAGCTGGGATTGTTCAGACTTGAGAAGAGCAGGCTTCAGGAAGATCTTAGAGCAGCGTTCTTGCTGATGATCTGGGTTGACAACAGATTATTGCCTCTGTTGTTTTTGTTATTACAATATACCCCGTAGGAAGAATGAAGTGTTTAACCTAACATCTTACTCTGTGCTGTCTTACTACAGTACACAGTAAGACAATAAAATACTTGATTCCATGTTAAATAAAACTGTTCACAAAAGCATTTCTACTTTGAATTTCCAATGTTGGTTGTTTTTTTTTTTTCCTTAAAGTCATCTTACATTTGGTTTGTGTTTATCGGGGATTTAAGATATTACACTGTTTGCCTTAAGTATTAGACCATGACAAGAAATGGAATTAAGAGGAAAAATTAAACTGCTCTGAAAAGCCAGTCATTATCCTGGTTTTTAATTGATTCTTTCTTCAAAAGGTTAGCCAAATTCAGATATGAACTGAGGAGAACTATTGTTATGGCTATCCATTTTGCTAAAAAGCATGTGTTCTTTTCAAACTTAGTTTTTATATTGAAGAATTGCACTGTAGTGCAGGATGAGAAGCAATAATGTCATTTCCACCTATGTATATATTTAATACAGGTGATGTTTTATGAGATGTGAATAAAGGAAGTGTAATTATATGGAGAGGATGCAAAATCTGTTGTCATTCACAATGGATTACTTTGAACTTCGGATAGAGGATGGTAATCTCATAAGACAAAGTGAAAAATGCCTGGCATCTGCCTTAGGGTTCAAATGAAAAANGGCTTCTTCCTCTTTATAGACGTGGAAAAAAAAAAATAAATTAAAAAAAAAAAATATATATATATATAAAAAAAACCTATTAGAAATATTCAAGATTGAAGTTTTAAATTTATCCAGTATGTGTGTAGACCTTTCTTTTCATCACATATTTACAGTCACTTTTTTTAAGACATGTCTTTTTACTTCATTGGCCTTAGGTGACTGCCACACTCTCCTAGATAATTGTTTCTGCATTTGTGAAAGTGTATTAGTAAGTCAGAGTTTGCAGGTTTGATTCAGGTGACCTTTTCTTTTTCCATTCAGGCTTGCTTTTGCTTGATCTTTCTTCAGTTCTTAACCCTGCTTTTAAAAAGCAGGGCAGATTGGTTCAGAATATTTTAAAGCACCCAAGAATGTTGCTCTAATTTTCTGTGGGATGGGGCTCTGAGCAACCTGGTCTAGTGGAAGGTGTCCCTGCCTATGGCAGAGGGCTTGGGATTTGTTCATCTTCAAGATCTCTTCCAACCAAACTATTCTGTGATTCTGGCACCCAGGAATGGTGTTTTAAGCAAATAGCTGATACACATTACAGCAGATACTGATTGCATCTTCCATTCATATTTTTGGGAGTTAATATGCAAGCCCACTGGTGAATTTGCTCTTTGGATACCAAATAAGCAGATGTGACAGCCACTAATGTAGGCCTGATACAGTTACCTTACTTTGGGGTTTTTACCTCTTCAGCTGCCCCATGCTTAATTTCAGCACAGAGATGTTTTCCTGAGGCTCTGTGCAATCTTTGTGCACTGCTGCAGAGTGTGCAACCTGTGTGCTTTTTAGCTTTCCTTTCTGCTTTGGGCATCTGGTGCCTAAAATTAAAAAAAAAAGTGTCTTGATTTGTAAGTGCTAAAGGCATCTCATGACTCCATGTGATGGTAGTTTTGGAATTCCAGCTACTGCTTTTACTTATACTCAAAAAAATTTAGACTTGCAGGCTTTCTCCTGCAAAGATACTGGATTGCAAGTGTGAGGAGGATGCAAAAAGCATAGACACAGATTAGTCATTAGTTGACAAGTCTTAAGAATCTGTGCTCTATTAATGCATTTTAAAAAAATTTAAAAAAACCCCAATGAACAGTAAGTGTAATTAATGTCTATTCTCTGTATTATGGGTGAAATAGGATGCTTCTTAGTGTTATTTATTACTTCATCAGTCAAAATCATTATCTTTCCATTTTGTCTGAAGCAGTCTTAAGAATTTGCTGCTGTCGTCTTCATGGAGTCTGCAAATTGTTAAACAAATGAACAATTAACGGGTCAGGAATTTGCCATAAAGGGGTCACCTTACTCAATGGCCAATTGAAGCTTTCAATTTGTTCATCTATAATTCTGCATTGAATTGCCAGGCCTTGTTCTTCATAGTATTATAAGTTGTCTGGAAAAAACCCCAACACTACACAGGTGTTACGACACAAGTGTAAACAGCAGATTTGGCCTAATGCCACACAATATTTAATTTAAAATGCTGTTCAACACATTTTTTTTTTTTTAATCAGTAGGTATTTACTCTTTTACTACCTCCAAAATAGGCCTGTGAGGAATCTGTGCAGTCTACTGCAGCACTTAGGGGCTTTTTAACAAGGTTGGTTATTATAGTAACCATGGTGTTTCAGTATTCTATATGTCAGTCTGCAGTAAGTAAAGCTCTTGGATAAAGTACTCTGGATGTTTTGGAATCAGCTCAGTATTGTTCTTTTATAACAGTATTCTAAATTGTGTTCAGTTTACAGCTGTATTATGAAGCCTTTAGTTTAGTTTCTAATGTGTCTCTAATCTGTTATTTTATCAGATATTTTACAGGCCTTTTCAGGCATTGCCTGTCTCCTTAATGGTTATAAAAAAAAAAGTTGTCTCAAAAGTAAATAAATTCAGCATTTAGAATAAGTTAATGGTGTTGTACAATAGTTCTCAAGAGGAGGAAAAGGTGCATACTAATTTTAGTTGATACTAATGAAGACTGGATAGCCATTTCTCCCTGGGGAGTCATTTTCATTTTAGCAGACTTATTTATTTCTGCAGAGGAAGGAAACAATCTACAGTTGAAGTGTCTAGTTTCACATTTTATTTCCCTTGTAAATTTACAAATCAAGTCAGTTGCATTCAGGGCTGAAATGGTAAGCAGTGATTAGAAAAGTGAAAGCTTCTGGGATACAGCGTGTATCACCTAAAGTGTAACTGTACAGTTTTGAGAGTTTATTAATGCCTGGCTGATAGCTCTTCAGGAGCAAACTGAGTTTCAGCTGCAGAAGTTGCATGGATTTAGAATATATCCAGGCTGTAACCTCACTGCTTCTGCATTACAGAATGCAGGCACCTCAGCACAAGGCTTCTGTTTCTCTTCCTACTGGATGCCAAAATAAGATAGGGAATGTCTACCAGCAGGACTGTGTGTATTGAATTAAATAATTTGTCAAGGGGCATATAGCATTGGCTTCCATGCTGCTTTTTTCCTTGAAAGGTTGTGAAAATCATCTACCCTTAGGCATTTCACCATGTTTTAAAACACAGAGTTCAATTTGCACATATCATTTGTTCTTTGAGAGTAAACCAGATTGAGTAATCTCTGTGCTGTTGTGGTTTTTTTCCTTTTCTTACAGTATTGGAGAAAATAAGCTTTTTGCCTGCTCATGGTGGAAACAAGAAAATGCTCAAAACAAAGACTTTGTCAAGCCCTTGTGGACTTTACTGAACAGTTTTGGAAGGCAAAAGCTGCAGATTTAATAGCATGAAGAACTGAGAACTCAGGTAGAGGAGCTTTTTGAGTCTCTGTTCATTAAAGGTTTAAAACCAACTGTTTTTTAAAGGAATATGATTGTTTGTATCATCTTGGGAGCCTCAAAGGTTGAAGTAAGCAACTTCCTCTCAAGCCAAAGAAAACTGGAAGAGGTTGGATTTAATGGTGAATTCTTGTACGTGTTAATATATTTTCTTATTTAAAAACATAAGTGAATACAAAGCTAAAGCAGGGAGGCTACAGTTTCTTGGTGCAGAAAAACCCCTCACAAAACTATGGAAATCCCCTCTCATCCCTCCCCACCCACTTTATTCCTTGAGTAAGTTTTAAATGTAATCCATATGATCCTTTATTTCCTGCCTTGGGCAATGTTATCATTTAGAATGGACAATCATTTCTTGCCTGCTTACAAAAGTGTTTTTAAAGTGCTGATAAGTTACCCCAGCTGTAGGCAGCCAATTAAATGATCACTAACAGGCTCAGCAACATGAATGCACAAAGAGCAGTTCAGTATTTCACGCTTTAAATGTTTTCTGTACAGTGATTATATATTCTTCACTCTAATAAAAACCTTTGTTGTTGCAGTCTTGAGGTGTTCTGTTTTGTCTTTTTAATCTTACCTGCTGAGACATGGCACACTAGAGGATTATGTTTGTAACTACTGCCTTTTTGCAAGGATTTTCACTTCTCAGCTTACCTGATGCTGGAATAAGGCCACTCATGAAATTACTTTTGTGCCACATGTTGAGTTCATAATGAATCTGGTTTGTATGATCAATAATGTAATTAGCTCTTCATATATGTGTAGCTCTCTTCAAAGGGTGCTCTAAAATAGTCCTGTATTTTTTTTAAATAACATTTTAAGTCAGGAAGAAATCCTTCCCAGTTATAAAGATAAGAGGCAACTGATTTGAATGTGAATCTGACTATATTTGTGAGTCAATTTTACTTTGTGCTTTTGTCTCTTTTTTCTCCTGTATGTGTGATTTAGGAACTGCATTACCCTAGTTGCTTAGTGTTCATGTCGTCTGGGAACACACAGTGCCACACAGGAGCCACAGTAGTACACCTCTTATCTTTAGCTTGCTCTCTTTGGAGAAGTAGCAATTATCATTTTCTTGTGGTTTGTTTTTTTTCGTTTGTGTTTTGGGGTNTTTGGTTGGTTGGTTGTTGTTGTTGTTGTTTGTTTTCCTCTGTCAGACTTACATATTCCTCTACTGCCTCTGTTTCTCATTAACTTGTTCTACATGCAGTGCTTTGTGGTATCTTCCAAGTATAATTCTGAGAGCCTGGACTTCCCAGATATTCAGAGGGAATTCTGCAAAAATAAAAAAAAAAAGTTTTTTTGTTCTTTTAATGTGTTTTGAATGTGCATCCTACGTGCTCAGACAACTTCTGATCTTTATGAAGCAGACACATTTTCACTTTAGTTCTTGTCTCTGACCCCCCAGCCCTTTCAGCTGCATATTGTAGGATTTTTCATCTATTTCTTATGAAGGAAACTTTCTGTTCCTCCTGCTCAAGTCTAATTATGAAGGATATGGGCATGACCTGCTGTGTACCAGTTGACCAGACAGGCCAAGATTGTCTCCTTATTAAAACCCAAAAGACATCATCATCTCCATCCTACAACACATTTCACTTTGCAGATATGTTTATAAACTGTTAAATATTGACCTTTATAAATACATTACAAATTAATGCATGGTTGTTAAATATGTCTTGCATTTTAGAATTAACCTGTTCATATGCTGGACTATGCAACAGCCTATTAAAACTGTATTCTTAAGTTATAAATGCTAGCATGCAAACCCAAGTGGAATGTTTACAGTAGGTAAGGCTTAGGAAGAACCAGACTTCACTGTAGTTCACTGTCTGATTTTTAAATGGAGAATATCAGGCACAGAAGCAGAAAACCTTGCCAAAATCAGTGGAAAATAGTCCAACCAATATGTTCGTCTGTGTTTCTGCATGTTGAATGACTCTGCATATATTTTCAGTGTATTTTCCAAAGAATTTTGTAAAACAGTGAGCACTAACTAACTGGATATGTCTTTCATCCAGCTAGTGGCTTTTTTTAGGCTGATGTGCATATTCTGTTCCTAGCTCTCAGGAACCCTTATAGAATTAAGAATAGGACAGCATTGAGGCTGCTACAACATATTAGATGTGTAATATATAATATAATGTAATTCGTGTAAAGTTGTAAATCAGTGTG
>VWZS01000934.1:50841-72294 GCA_013397075.1 Rhabdornis inornatus | reverse complement strand
GTCACGAAATAAATTATCGCTTATTTTTGATTATATTCAATTTGGCTGAATCTCTTTATTATCTCTAACAGATGTAAGTAGATTTGTACTCTAAGCCTTGTCTTCTAAATACCAAGTATTGCTGAAAATTGAAAAACACCAGTAGGTTTATTTTGTTTTTAATAATCTTGTTCTGACTTTGTTTTGTAAAATCTGATGGCTCTTAGCACTTCATGTGGCACCATTTATTTAAAGTAAAACAGTTGAAAAGACGAAAAACAAGCTGGCTTGCTGAAGGGAAATAAGTTACATTGTTTTAAATTAAAGATTTTATTTTTTCTGGTATGTTGTCAAAACTTTGACTTACTGGAGTTAATAGGTGTAATAGGTTATCTATCATGTCTTGATACCACTGTATAATACCATGAGTGTATTACGTGTCTGTTGTCTCTAATAAATTCTGATTCCCTTGAATAACTACATAAAATTCTTGTCTTTAAGGAGTGCAGTTCTTAAAGGTGAAATCTTTGTGTATTTCACTGTTGGGGGTTAAGTTTATTTTCTTTTGTTCCTTCTTACGTATAGAATTTTTCCCATGAGTTGCTGGAAAACGCTGACTGCTGGTACTTACAGGTACTTGAAAAAACAAAAGGTTGGCTGGGCAGGTAAAAGGAAGGCAGAGGGCAGCTGCTAACTTTCACTCTGCAGCTTCATAAAAAGAATTGTTGTTGCTTGAAAAAAATAATTCGCCATAACCTAGCCCGCTGCTGCTGCTGCTTCGTCTTCTGCTTCTTCTGCTTTATTCTGTTTCTTCTTCTTCCGCTTTTCTTCTGCTTCTTGTTCTGCTGCTTCTTCTGCTTCTTCTCCTCCTTCTCCTTCTTCTTCTCCTTCTCCTTCTTCTCCTCCTTTTCTTTCTCATTCTTCTTCTCCTCCTTCCCCTTCTTCTCCTCCTCATCCACCCTCTTCTTCTCATAGTCCTTCTCCTTCCCCTTCTCCTTCTGTGGGGTGAGCCTCTGCTGCTCATGTTCCCGGGAATGCTGAGCCCCCATCCCTGCCCTCGGAGCAAGGCTGTCGCTGTCCCTGTCCCAGCCCTGCCGCTCCTCCGGCCCCGCCCTGGGTTTCTCTGCTCTGGGTTTCTCTGCTCTGCATCCCCATACCCCCTTCCCTGCCAGGACCTCCCACACTTCCAGTCACTGCCCTGGAGTTCTCTGACACATCTCATCCACCAGCTCGGGATTTCTGATCATTCCTGCCATTCCAGCTTGGTGCTTCTCACAGGGGCATCAGGACCGACTGCCCCAGGGCTCTGTGAAGCAAAACCTCTCCTCCATCCTTTCCCTTCTCGGCCTACAAGGCTGTCGCGGGGTCCCTGCTTCTGTTGGTTATTCATTCCATAGTTGTTGTTTTATTTGCCTTGTTATACATGCTAGTAAAGAACTGGTATTCCTACCCTCATATCTTTGCCTGAGAGCCCCTTAATTTCAAAATTATAATAATTCAAAAGAAGATTTACATCCTCCAATCCAAAAAAATGTCCTGCCTTCCCCAGCAGACACATGTCGTTCAAACAGAGACACTTACAAAGGTAGAGCCCCAGTCAAGGTGAAGGTCCCCACAGGAATGTCAGGAGTTTCACCCTGCACTTGTATTTGTGTGAGTGCCTAAGCAAGGGGTAAACACACACACACTCACAGCTCTGCATGGAGTGAGGCAGTCAGCTCCAGCACATACATCAAAGCATGGTGCAGCCTGTGGCAGGAAACCAGGCTGTACCTGTTGTGTCACAGAGTAACTTGTCAAATGTCGCCCTGTTAAGTCGCTCCAGGAAGCATTACAGAGAAAAAGAAATAGAACAGTAATTTTGCCATGGACTTACTTTGACCAGCAGTTTTATATAACTGGAGATAAAAAGTACAATAAAACTACCTTGTGGGCGGTTAATTTGTCTTTCAGCATCTATCTTGGTCTCTTTATTTTTTTTTTTTTACAGGATCTGCAGTGGTTCTTTGGGATTGAGGGTGGGAGAAGCAAATGAAATAATTTCATTTTTCCTTCCCTACTGTAGACTGTAATTTTTTTTTCAATGCATCAGGAGCATAAAGTGCCACAGTAGGCTTTTCTTTGGGGGTAAAGAAACAATAATTGCCAAAGTAGTCTTTTTGGGGAAAGCAGAGTAGGGGAATGAGAAAGATGTGGATGTGCTCTGTGCTTTTAATACAAAAGGCCTCTATCCTTTTGCGAAGAAACATCCCTGTTCTTATAGACAAATACCTGGTTTTGATACCTGGTTTTGTTTTCTTGTGTGTAATTTAAAATAAAAAGTGCTTCCGCAAGGCTTTACAGGAATAATGACTTTGGAAAAAGGAAGAAGGAACAGTGAATGGGAATCTTAACACCCCCTTGCAGAGTGGGGATAGCAGAAAGAGAGGTAGTCTAAATGGCCTGCCTTTTGTAGTCAAGAGAGGTTTTGCTCACAGGACCTGGTATCATCAGCAGATGGTAAAATACTGTGGTTATTATGAAGGATCTGAAGCGCCTACATTTAAGGAGTCTTAAGGGAGTCATTTGAAACAGATTGCAGGTGGATTGTGTTAGAATAGATTTTTGTAACCTCTTCGGCTGATGTGATGATTCTTTGTAATAGTGAGGCTACTCAAAGTGTGATATTGGTGCCCTCCTGTCCTTCCGTCATTTAGATTGCACCCTGCAAAGGGGAAAGAAATTTCATTTTGAGAATAAAATGCCCAACCCCAGCTGCTTCCTCAGTATTAACAGTGAAGTGGTTCACCTGCCTGGGTTCAAACCTGAAACAGCAACACTGCTTGGGGAAAAATTCATAGCTCATGTACACACACGCATTAATCACTTCAGCTGTGTGTGGGACAGTCCTTTCCAAAGGGAATTAAGCTATAAGTACCTCCCAGGGAGGTACTTAGATTCCAAATAAAACACCTCTGCAATTGAAAGCTGTGCAAAATTTAACAGAACCGTTTGGAATTCCTTCCCTCGATAGAAGTCTCTTCTTCATCAACGGTGAGGGATTAGAAGGTGGCAGTTTAGAAGGGTCAGTGTTAATAACCTGCAGCATAGGAAAAGTGATGTGACAGTGTGGCTGAACCAGTGTGGGCACCCTGGGTAGCTCTGGAATCCTTTCTTCCATGGTCAGGCAATTCACTTTGATCCAGCCTGTAGTCCTCACAGTGACAGTCAGATAATTCCACTTTACTTGTCTTGCTCTGTGTTTAGATCTTTATTGGATTATGTAACAAGTAAATCATACAGATACAAATCCCAAAGTGACAAACTGCTTTGTCTCTACTTCGTCTATGAAGTGGGAAGATAATTTGCCACAGTCCTTTTTTTGGTGTGTCTTCTTTCACTGAGCATCAGAATATAAAGGTAATTGTAACCAAAGGGTTTTCTCTCACACACTTAATTTAACATCTCTCACTGATTACAGACTGAAAAACTCAGGTTACCAAAAAAAAATATTTTTTTTGTTTTTAATTAAATTTATTTTCTTGCACAGACAGTTTTCTAGCTGAGAAGTAATGGTGGAATCTCTGCTTTTAATAAACCATCCACAAACTTCTCTTTGACCCTCGGGTGGAGTAACCTAAGTTCCATATCTGGGTGCATCTATAGAGAGATGGCTGTGCATCTTGCCTACCTGATAGTGTAGCACCTCATTCTGTATCCTCAGGGCAGAGACAGAGCTTTTTTTCTTTTCAAGTAAATATTGGAATTTCCCCCCCCCCCTTATCTGGTGGTGTTGGCTTTACTTAGTGCATTCAGCTGTCCTGTCATTTTTCTAATGCTCTATTTTCATTAACTGACATACAAGTGAGAGATTTCTGATGAAAGCACAGCTGGTCTAGTAGCAGTGTCTATTCCCTGAAGTAGGCAGCTTCTATTTCAGCTCAAACTTGGAATTTTTCTCCCTTTGTCTGTCCCTGCTGGGAGCCATTCCTATGTAGATAATTGCCCTGATCCTGCAGTGACAGACTGAGATGCTGAATTTTCTGACCCCAGGGCAGTGAAGGGGAGATGTTGGTGCAGTGATGGTTGTCTGAGTCATTCGCCAACCTCAGGGATGAGGACATCTCTGGCATGGCAGGAAGCTCTTTCTTTAAAGGCATGATTCAGCTGAAGTCTCTGGTCAGGTTCCACTTTTCCAAGGAAAAGCACAGCTGCAAACCTTGGGACAGTGAATGAGGCTGTCTTAAAGGCAAACTATGTGCCAGAGACCTGCAAGACCTGTACTTGTTGAAATCCTGAATATGGGAAAAAATGTGGTTATATAGTTCAGGGGTGTTTTGCATAGTTAATCCACAAAATTTAATAAAACCTGTAGGTGGTATGTTTTGAAGGTTATTGGGCCATATTGCACTTATCTTTTCCAAGATGCAATGTGCCAGTAACAAGGTGCTGTGTGGCATCTTACTCTGCAAACGAGGAGATGACAAGTCTCAGCTCCTGTTCTGCTTCTAATTTGACAAATGCTACTTTTGAAATGAGAACTGAGAGGCTCTGTGCTACAATCATGGCATGTTGTCCATTGGTCTTGAAGATTTTTCCCATCTTCCACTTCCATTTCCCTCCCAGCTCTGTAAACTCAGTGGTGCAGAACCCATTTTTAACTTGTCTCACACAAAAAGTACCACGGCTTGAGGCTTTAATTTGAGATGGATCTGGGAAGTGCCATTATAACTTGCCAAATAGCAGTGTGATTTGATCGCACTTTGTGCTCAGACTTGGTTCATTGGCTTTTGTTTGTTCCATACCTTGGAGCTCAAAGGTGACTGAAGGAATGTATTTGCTGGAACCCCCATTCCTGTCAAAACAGTGTTCTGGCAGCTCTCTCCACCCTTCTGTCTTAGAAAGTTCTAGTAAAAATAGGAAAAATTAATATGTTTCTGTGCTTTCATTAATTAATTAATCCTAAAGTTCTGTACAGGCACAAGTTAAGATGAACTGAAATACAGCAGTTTTTCAACTTAAGCAAGCAATAGCCACAAGACACATTGTCAGGTCTTTTTATGAGTATCCACGTTTCCTGTATCTGTGTCGTCCAGCTTAGTGCATACCTGATCCTGATTTAATATGTCGTAACAGATAAATTATTTCATTAGATGAAGAGAGCCAGAAGGATAGCTGAAAGCTGTATGATTTTTTTTTATTCTAGTTTATCACCACATGGAACACAAAAGGAGCTGTACAAGAACAACTGAGAATTACGAGTCCCAAGGATTATTTTCTTGTTTACAGTGTCAGACGTATAAATGAGCAAGAACAGCTCATTTAAAACTTGGAAATCAGCACAAATCAGGATGCCTACAGCTCAGTCTTACGCCTCTATTATGTGTGCATACCAAAGGCTTGTTTAGCATATGCTTTTTCACTGTTTTATGATTTGGTTGTCCATGTTTATATCCCCAGTCATGTACCTACTCATGTTCCTCAACAGTTTTAGTGTTAAGCCTTCTGTTCAGTCATAAAGGTCATATTGTTGCTTATACTGAGATCTGCTGTATCCATTGCCATTTTTCAGCCCTGGTGTTGGTACTGGGGCAAAGGCAAGCACAGCTATGGTGGTCAGGTTACCAGCTGTCCTGAGTTTTGTGACTGCAGGGTCAGTCTTAGATTAGACTCTCTCTGAAGATGCAGTCTCTGGTTGAGGCTTGAATTCTGTTTGCACAAAATACTGTAATGCAGGAGCATGAAGAAGGAATATGGCTCATTGCAGTTGCTGCCACGTTGACACAAATTTGGGGCAATTACCTCTATTTTAATTATACTAGATTAAAGCTGCCAGCTGTATGCATGTTCTGATCCTGTATGTTTCATTAGCTGTTCAGTTCTTCACTACCCTTGAATATCTACTCAAGAATCTCTTCTTCCCATTTGCCTTGACAGACAAGCAGGTAAGGATCACCAGCCTTAGCTTTTTATTTGGATTACAGATTAGGATTTCTAAAGGAGATTTGTTCAACCACTATCCCTCCTGTACTCTAGGTATTGCTCTACAGGAACATGGATTACCCATGTTTTCCATGTTACCTTTGTCACCCTGCCATGGCAGTCTTGGCTACCTCAGGCCATTTCAAATGGGACTGTGTGTTTCATTTTAGCCAAACTGGATCAAGGCCCATGTGTATCCTTTAGTATGAGCTGATTCTGAAATTACTAAATTTCACTGGCAATGCTGGGTAGATTTCTGTGGACCATTCTGGGAACTTAATGCAGGTGTTTCTATGAAGCCAAAATACATGTGACGGTTCTGCTTTCCAGTACTGGCATGTTCCTTGCAAGAACCAAACAGGGAGTATTCCTTACTGGATGTCCCAGCCATGGGAGGTTTGGACAATTTTAAGAGAGTCAAGTCCTCCTAGCTGTCAGCAGAGAGGTTCAAGGCACTGGGCCATCTCTATCTCTAAGAGGAGGTCATAGCCATGTGCATGCAGACTTTGAGCAGTGGAATTCACTGTGAGGTGTGGATTAGTTGTTCATCCAGCTCATGTTTAGGCTTTAATTTGTTTGACTCTATAGTCACACACTTGCTTTCCAAGAAGTCATATGTACAGGAATGTTCAGGGAAAGGGTTAATTCTATCACATTTTCATCCAGCTTGTTACCTTTGTTTCCTTGAGCCTGCCCAAAAGATCTTTGTTTACGTGGGCCCATCTTCACTAGAAATTGAGACCTTCACATACAATGAATTATAAGAACTACAAGCTCCATCACTGAGCACTGTGACACTTTTCCTGTACTCAAATGCCCACAGATGTGTCTTGGAGTAACCTGGGCCAGTGAAAGATGTCCCTGCCCATGGCAGGGGGTTGAAAAGAAATGGTCTTTAAGGCTCCTTCCAACCCAAACCATTGTGTGATTCTGTCATAGCTGTAATGAGCAGTCTCCCCTCAGAACCATAGGAGATGGTGGTGTCCCAAGAAGACAGACTGCTTTTCCCTAAATTTATTAATGGATGATGTTGCAGCAGAAAGTGCCATGTTCTAGAAATGCCATCTTCTCAGAAGCTGGAGCAGAGTCAAGTGTATTTCACACAACTGGGCACATCAACCAAGCTTAAATCACAGAGGAGATAATTACATGGCTCCAGGAAATCAAGTAGCTGTTCTCTTATGCCCAGCTTGGGCTCTGAATCTTGCCATAGCATCCAGTTCCCACAACAGCTAGGCTTCAGATGTGCTTTCTCTGATCTCTCTTATTTACCTGCTTTCAGGTGTCTTGTGAAACTTAAAATAGCGAATGTGTTCAATTCCTGGTTGTGGAAAGATGCCAGATGAGGCATAAACTATTAGCTTTTCTAAGGTAGAGATTTGCATGAATTATGTGAAATTAAACATGAATTTCTACTCATACTGCAGTTTTCAAGCATCTCTTGAGGATTTTATTTATTATTCCCTTCATATTTTGTTTAATTCTAAAAAATCCAGCATGACTGAGGATAAGAAGGAGGATTTTTTCCTTGTTCATATTTATTTGAATAATTGAAGAAATGAGGTTTACTTGAATTTGAAATAATTACAGTGAATTCCTGCTGGCACGTGAAAGGACAGACTTCATCCCGGTGCTCTATGGATATCATGCCAGCAGTTTTCCATTTCACATGTGTGAAGAGTTTTTCTAGTCTCCTTTAAATCCTGTATATCTGGCATCAGGTATCAGGCATCCAAGTGGTTCTTATTTCATCTGCTGCATCCATCTGTGTTGTCTTCTCTTGACCTTTTAAATCTGCAAGCTCTTCTGAGCAAGGATCATATCATTACATTTGCATAGTGATGATTACCAGAAGTCTGGAATCAATGAGCGTTCCTATAATATAAATAGTTACGGAAGAAACTAGCAATCCAAGCACAAATGACAAGGCATTTGTAAATAACATAGTTAGATCTTAACAGTTAAATTAACTGTAAAATCAGAAGGGACACTGGATATCCGCATAAAAGCCTGTGAGGAAAATGTTCATTTTCATCAAAATTTTCATTTTGATCATCCTGAAAATACCAGAAAACAGAAATTAAGATTTTGGTTTCTAATTCACATTGAGAAGAGCTGTAAACTATTGGTTTTAAACCAAACTGTGCAAGCACACAGTAAAAATTTTTATTTAGATTTCTACACTGCGCCAAATGACTTCTGGTGGAGAACAAAACAGGTAATATATTCAGAGACCTTAGCATTACACAGGATAGAGCTGGAAAGAGACATCCAAAAGTTAAGCCTGAAAAATGTTATTGCTAAGAGGGCAGTAATGCCTTCCTGTGACTGACTCCACCCCATGAAGCTATGCGCTGGATTGAAAAAAACAGTTGTCCAAGGTTTAGCTGTAACAAAATGATGGAATGATAGAATAATTTGGGTTTAAATGGACGTTTACAGACCATCCAGTTCCACACACCCTGCCATGGGCAGGGACACCTTCCACCAGATCGGGTTGCTCACAGCCCTGTCCAGCCTGGCCTGGGACACTCCCAGGGATGGGGCAGCCACAGCTGTTCTGGTTGACCTGTGCCAGGGCCTCACCACTCTCACTGTAAAATATTTCTTCCTAATATCTAGTCTAAATTCACCTTCTTTTAGCTTAAAAGCACTATCCTTTTTCCTATTGATAGAGGTCTAATAAAAATTCTGTCCTCATCTTGCTTTTAAGCGCTCTGTAAGTTTTGAAAGTCTGCTCAGTGGAGCACCACCATCACCATAAGGAAAAACTGGCATTGTGAAGCTCCAACTGTTGAAATGCTTATTCAAGTAAGAGATTTCAGAGTTCCAGAATATTTTAAGGAAAAAATCTTTTCATGCTCAGTAGCAGTCCAAAAGCAGTTGAACATTAGGATTTATTAGAGAATGTACAGAAAACATCCTCATGCTGCTGCATGTGTGCATGTGCATCCACACGCTGAATCCAAGAAAAGCTATGGCTGTCCCATTCCAAAATGGATTGGGCCTAGAGAATAGGAAAATCAGTAAAAAAGCATAAGCAAGGGAAGAAAATGCCTCCTAACATAGGGCCAATAGCTGGACCAGGAAGCTTCAGTCTAGGAAGGAGATGAATGAAGAAGGATGTGAAAGAGTTCTTTAAAATCTGCAGTGCTATGTCTATCTGTGGGGTACCCAGCACAAGAAAGGCAAAAACTTGCTGAGGAAGGGACTTTAATGTAAGGAGAGGCTGAGAGAGCTGGGGCTGCTCAGCCCAGAGAAGAGAAGGCACAGGGATATCTTATCCACGTGTGTAAACAGCTAGTGGGAAAGAAGGAAGAGGAGCGTCAGACTGTTCTCCACAGTGCCCAGTGGCATGACAAGAGGTGTGGAGGTGGACAAATTTGGGTACAGGTTGCCCAGAGAAGTGTTGAAGTCTCCATCAATGGATGTGCACAATACCCAACTGGACATCTGCTCCAACTGGCCCTGCTTGAGCAAAAGAGTTGGACCAGGTGGTCTCAAGAAGGTCCTTCTATCATAAGCTATTATGAAAATCCAGAGTTGTAAGGGGAAAAAAAAAAAGTAAAGAAGAAATTGCTGCATTTTTCTTAGTGAACAGATGGTATCAAAAGGAAATTAACAAGACAAAAGTTGGAAACAAATAAAAGAGCTTTTTACACAGTGCATAATTGAGCTATGAAGCTCTTTATCATAGTGTTTGTGGATGCTAAATAGCAATTAGATAAATGCATGGAAAAAACACTCATCAAGGTCAGTTAAATACAGTATTACCCACAATTCATGGATTTCCTGAATCTACAAGTCATTGGAAATTGAGAGAATAAACAGAAAAATATTCTTATATTCCTACCAACATAGTCTCACTCTTCTTTTGACTTTCGTTACTTGTAACAGTTGAGGACGTGACATGACCTTGCATAGGTGGTCCTATGTTTAGGTAATCCATTTCACTGCAAATGCTCTGTTAAAAAAAACAAAACAAAACAAAACAAAAAAACAAAAAACAAAACAAAACAAAACCAAAAACAAAAACAAAAGAAACCAAACAAACAAAAAAAAAAGAAACCAAACAAAAAAAAAACAGGAAAAAATGACATAAATTAGTGTTTGTCTTAGAAGAAAATATGCCTTAAGAAGATAAAGAAATTATTTTCACAGAGGTCAGGTTTGTTCAGCAAGAAAGTTCCATCCTCATACCTGCTTTTGATGAATGCCAAGGCTTTAAAAAAATTGGTATTTAATATATAGTACAGTAAATTCCATACTGAAAACTATTCAAGCATAAGTGAATATTTAATATGCTTTTCAGAGGCTTGGTCTACTTCTAAAGTATAGAATTTTAAATAAAATTACTTAAATTACTTAACGTCAAATGGGAATTAGGAAGTCTGTGACTTTTGCAAAACATGAGTATATTAGGAGACCAAAGATTTTCCTGTTTAAAAAAGAAAATCTTACAGTTTTCACAAAATCTGAAACATATGCTGAAGAAATATTTTATCATAATTAATTTTTAGGCAAAATAGGGAAAAATTTGATTTGCATAAGCCAGGAGACTGACTATCTCTGTCATTGAGGAGATTGAACCCTGGGTTTTCTTTAGCTTTGATCATGTCAAATAAACAAGTTAATAAGCAGCTACACCATTGGCTTGCAGTGCAGGGAAAAAAATGTCTGGGTAAGAGTTTTCATAGTTCCTTTTTGGCTGAAGACCTGTGTGCTCAAACAGAGAAGAATAAGCGGATGTGACAGGATTTTGTGCAAAGATTCTGAACAAGGTTGAAAATGTTGAGAAATTGGACAGTGTGGGGATTAACTGAAGTCTGGTCAAGAAAGTTTTTCCTTGAAGATGAGAGCAGCTGAAGCTGTCTTTGAACTGATACCAGTGGGACACTTTGATTAAATACATCTTGTTTTTAAAGCACTGCCTGTGGAGCAGTGATTATGAACCAGATGAATTATGTTTCAGCATTCAAACTCCACGTTACTAACCCAGGAAGGCTGTTAGTTTTATTTGGGTAGGAAGAATCCCATGGAATATCTCCTCTCTTTCTTCCTCTAATTTTGTTGCAAATATTCCAGCTTTAGATTTTCGGGTTTTGGTTTTGTTTTCTTTCTTTACTTTATTTTTCACCCCGATATCTGCCCTGGTGAGTACTGAATTCTGTGGCCACCACCCCCTGAGCCTGATACATGCTGTGTCTTGAAGCCGTTGTGAGCTGAACTCAGCTGTAACTATCCTAAGTCCCTTTGTTTGCAGTTTGATTGATTTGATAATATTTTTTCAATTATGTGTGATGATAATTAAAGAACATTTAAAGCATTGTACAAAAAAGAATCATGTAACTGTGCTGGAAGCAGGATAAAAATTGTTTTTATTAAAATGCTGAGATAGTAGGGAACGAAAAAGGAGGAATCCAAGTGCTTAAAACAGCTTTTAAGCAGAATGAGTGTCTGTGGTGCTGACTCCACCCACTGAGTCACATCACTTTGACAAATCTCTCGGTCACGCTCTTTGACCCTAAGGGTTGAGCCTCAGTTGAGTATGATATTATGCCTNGAGTAGTGGTGCGAGTCTGGTCCGAGTTTGCATCTTGCACCTAAGTTTCTACAAAAGAACATGCTCGGGGAGAGCCATTGCTTTTTGCCATTGCTTTTTATGCTACTGCTTTTGCTTTGCTTTTGTTCCTGCTCTCGCCGCTGCCACCAACACCCAAGAAAAAGACAGGAGCTGCCCAGCTCCTCCAGCCCTGCTGGGACCATGGGGAGCTTCTGCTTCTGTTTGGGACTCTAAGCTAGAACTCAGCATGGACTTTGCTGTCTGTGACTTTTGCTTTTGAGACTGATGTGCTTTTACAATAAATAACTTCATAGCAACTATTAGCTGCTTCGCTTTTTAAAGAAGAACATAACCCGACAGTGTGGGTGCCTGGAGGTTTCTAAACTCACAATGCCTGTTTTGCTTGGCTTAAAAACCACCAGCACTTAAATCAGGGCTCTGAGAGCAGGTGAGCCTCTCAGTTTGTGGCAGCCTCAATCTGATGGGTTTGCTCTGATGAAACACAAAAGAAATCGCCCTTCAGGAGAACCAGGGACCATGCAGAGTTTCACCAGCCACATTACAACAGTTGACAGCTACTGATGAAAGTTCTCCAGAAGGAGAGCCAAGGCCTGTGTCTTTCCTGGGCTCCAGACTGACATAATTTTCCTGAGTACTGCCTCTTTCCATGGGCTGTGATTTCCCTCAGGAATCTCTGTACTGAGTGAAAGTCCCACCATTCTCTAGGGACTAGAGAAAGGACATGGCCAGAACTTTGCATGGGATAATCCCCCAAGCTGTTGGACTCCTCATTCATTAGAGCTCATAAAAGCAGCTAGTTTTGATGACTGATTGATATTAATTACCTCTAGGATATAATCCCTCCTGTGTCTGACTATTTAAATACTCTGCTGAAAAGTTAAGTGAGAAAAGGAGGAAAAAATCCCTCATGGAAACTGCTTCCACATCCACTATTCTTAACCCAATGGCTGTTAATTATTCACTGTGTGTGAGCTCACATTGTACCTTGCAGAAAAGGCACCATGAAAGATGTTACAGATAGCATTTATGAACACAAAGAGCTTCATAAAACCACTTGTAGTCCACAGTAGTCAAGACAAGCCTACACTTCAGTGAGTCAATTGACTCTCAGATGATTTGGACAGACTTTTCTAAAACTCAGCACACAGTGATTTTGTTCTCTTTAATCACTTTTCCACAGAGAGACCCACTATGAAAGCAAACCCTGTCACTGCTGACAAATATAACTGAGGATATTGAGGTTTTTTTTTTCTTTCCCAAAAGAAGTCAAAACTACAGATATATATTTTACATGTATATTTTGTCAAGGCTTGTTTTCAGCATAATGTTTTCAACTGGTGGAGTTGTTTGATTAGCTGAAATTAACTATGGTATATGGAAATTATATCTGCCACAGGAAAAGACCCAGGGTGACACAGCAGGACATGAGAGGCTGCTCTGGAAGAAATAGTTTTCCCCTGAAGGCAGTGGAGCTCATTTTGGGATTCCACTTTAATCATGTGCTGCAGTCTCTCAGTATGTAAAAAAGGGCCCCAGTCAAAAGAGAATTACTGCCTGCAGATCACACGGTCTGAGAAACATGAAAAATGATGAGCTGCTTCCATGGGGAATGATTTACTGGCTCAGCACAGGTCCCTTAGAAAAAGGGCTTCTATAATTTTGTTTCTTCCTAAAGGACGAGGAGAGGACACCTGTGCTGTGGCTCAGAATACCTCTTTCAGATCCTTCCCACAGCGAGTTTCCACAGGAGATTGTCTCTAGCAGCAAACCACTTTAGGACAACCTTTTCTTTCTATCTCACCTCATTCTTGCCTCCATGTTACACTGTGAGATTGTGTGCAATGAAATCATACAAATTAACATGAAACACAGTGAAAAATACAAGGCTCTCCTGAACGAAGAAATTGGATGAAAAAAGTTTAATTGAGAGATGTGATGAATGTAGTTAAGGTACTTCCAGTTCAAAGGAAGATATGCCTTGTTAACACTTAAATGAAGATAAATCAATTTCTGTGCACTGCTCAGAGTCCCCAAAAACTGTGATATGAGTGAAAAAAGTTCCCTACGTGTTGAGGGATGCACATAACTGCTGAACAGTACTATGTAAGGAAAAAGAGACCACAGAGCTCCATCTTTCCCAGCCCTTGGAGAATATCTCTGTATTTTGGAAAGGCAGCTGAGCTTCCAGAATAAGTCCAATTCTGTCTCCATGATCACACTGCCTTCTAAGGGCTTTCTGTGATGGGTTGAAGTGCTTTGGAAAATTTTGTTGTGGGCTGAGAGTGGTTCAGAAGTCTGGTGCTCATTCATTTTGAAGTCCAGTCTTTTAACAGTCAAATAATCTAGTGGGATAAATGAATGGCAGAGAAACATTTATTGAGATGGATTAGAACTCTTGGAAACAGGGGGTTTAATAGCCATTAAAAGTCACAAAGCTTTTTTATTTGCCTCAGGCACACCAGAGAAGTTACTGGAGACTGCTGTGGCGTTTGAATTAGGTGAACTGAAGCTGTCTTCTAAGAGACATGCACATGTGAAGGGAAGTAAGCAAAATCAGAATCAATTACAAAAGGAGAAGAAAAGGCAGTGTTGGCTTTGCTTCCTTCTAGGTACAGATCAAATCCAAGGGGGCATCTCTTGGACACCCAAAATACTGCATTGGAACAATTGGTTCTTTGAACACTGGAGGTTTGAAGAGTGGAAGAGACTGGTGTAGTATAGGGTGGTCACTCACCTGATTTTTCAAATGGTGACACTTGAAAATGTACCCATAGTTTTGGGTTTTTGTCTCCTAAAGCCAGGGAGATTAAAAAAAAAAAAAAATTCTGGTTGGCCTTCTCTTTTTAATGATTCTTGCTCTACACTGCAGCTGTTTTAATCAGCAAATAAATTAATATGGTCTGTTTTCTTGATTAAAGATTGATTTTCATGAAACAGGCATCCATAAAATTTCTTTGTGATCTTCTCAGTCCACTAGATATAGTTGAAACCAGCTGGCAGCTTCAGCAGTTATACTGTGAGGAAGCTCAGATGCACAAAAAGTGATTACATAGACCTTCCAGCACTGAAAATGTTTTCCTTAGCTTTGATGACTGTCAAATAAAATTATGCTAGCTAATTTCTTCTCTACCAACTCTCAGAATAAGGGATATTAGGAACTTGGATTTTATATGAAAAAAAAAAAACAAAAAACAAAAAACAAACCACCCAAAAAAAAAAACAAAAAAAAAACAAAAAAAAACCCAAACAAACCAAACCAACCAACCAACCAACCAACCAACCAAACAAACAAAATCTTTGAACCCAACATGGCATTTTATTGAAAAATGGTCTTTTATCACTTGGATCCAGGGCAAAACCATCACCTTTGTTAGAAAGCATTAGCCCTCACTTCTAATCGCCTTTACTGAACAAACTACGTTTTTAGACACTCTATTGCTACTATTATATTTTGTAGTTTCACCTTCTGAGTGACTGTCCTTCAGTTTCCTGTTGAAGACCATGGAGCAAATTTGGGCAGCATTTTCAGGGGTTCAAATAGAAAATATTCATTATAAAGTCTGAACCTATCCCGTGCAAGATAATCCTTGTTTACGTTTTATTGCAAGCAGCTGGAGCAGTCTGAGCCTGATGAAGGTTTTAAAGTCCTGCTCTGCAGCCTTAGGAGCACCTCAGCTTTACAGACAGCTCAAACAGGACAAAGAGCTGCACATGGCTGGGATTACACCAAGTCCAGTCAAGGCACAGCAGTTACAGCAGCCTTGTGCAGCTTTGTGATTTGGGCTTCAATCTTTCCAATCAATTACTCTTTCTACAGCCTTGATGGTCTGTGATTTCACCTCCCTCGCAGAGAACCCATTTTTCCCAAGTTCCAACATCTGCAGACAAGCTTGAGTGGCTGTAGGTAAGACAAGGAGGCAGAGGATGATCCCTCTGGCTAAGGCAGTGATACACTTAAGGGCACAGTAATCTTTCTCTCCTAGAAGTGATGGAAAAGCTCCACAATGGAGCAGACATTCCCTGAGCTGCACAGATGCCACATTAATGCTGTACCCAGGTGTACAGTGGGAGCTAATTGAGGCAATTGAGCGGGATATGGGAGCGTGGCAGGAATTGTCAGCCCGGCACACACAGGACCCAGGTGTGCTTTGGGAACAAATTGGATCAGAGACCGAAGGCAGGACAAGGCTTTGACAGGGGAGGCAGCAGGTTTGGGAGGGAGGAAAGACAAAAGAATAGAATAATTAAATTAAGGGGTTTTGGTGCAGCAAAGAGCAGGGGTAGTGCTGAAAATCAATGCACAGCGCATGGCTCAGTGCAAGGCTTTGAGGACACTCAGTGGGATTTGATGGAAACCCCCCGATGGATGGAAACCCCAGGATGGAAAGCCCCTGATGACATATAGGGAGGGCTGTTCCTTGCCCAGGCTCCCTGATGCTCCTGCTGCTGATGGTGCTGCTTCAGCAGGTGCTCAGCTGCAGCATTTGCTTCCTTCCATGAGAGCCCAGCATGCAGTCTGGGAGGGGAGGAACAGACTGGGGAGCTCCAGGGATATGTGTGTGCTCCAGAATATCCCCATTGCTGAATCACTGAAGTTGGAAAAGACCTCTAAAATCATGGAGTCCAACCACTGACCCAGCACTGAGCTGAAACCTTCCTTGAGCAGACAGGTCTTGCCTTTCCGATAGAGGCAGGAGTCTACAGCACTCACTTCATGCCCATTTTGAGGCATTTTAACATTTCCTCCATTTTAGAGGCAGTCTGAAGGCTGCTCTGAGCTGCTGCTGGAGAACAGACCTGTCCTCCATCGGAGGATGTAGAGAGCTGGGGACAACAGAGGCCCTTCCCACTTCTGATACCATCTTAAAATGAGCTACATCCCACCCACAGGTAGCATCTCCTTCTAATCAAGTACGTTTAGCCACCCAAAAGCTTTCCTGCATCAGGCTCCTATTGCTGTAGAGTGTTGCAACATCTGCCTGGAGAGTTTGTTTGGTCTGTGGAGTTACCCATGATAATCTTTGAGCTGTTGTGCAGACTGAGCAAATGCTTTGTGCATATTAAGCTGTTGTACTGCTTCTGTTTTCTGATGTAACTTAACAATGATGTGAAAGCAGTGTCAGTTCTGAGCTTCCCATGGAGTTTGGCTTGTTTTGCCACCATCTGTCTGCATTACTGACTCTCAAAACTGTAGGCTGTGAGATAAAGACTGATAGTTTATCAAGCCACCTTTCTGATGTTCAGCTTTTTTCTGGCAGACTGATGGAAGCGTGTGTTGAATCCTAATCTTATCTTAGAAGCAGAAAGTCAGCCCTGAAGAAATGAAGCTGAGACAGGGAAGGTTTAAGTTGTATATTAGGGAAAAATTCTTCTCCAAAAAGGTAGTCAGGCACTGGAACAGGCAGTCCTGGGGCAGTGGTGGAATCACTGCCTTGGAAAACGTTCAAAAATTGTTTACATGTGGCACCTGGAGAGGTGTTTTCATGGTGAACCTGCCAGTGGTGGGTTAATGGTTGGATTTGATGGTCTTAGAGATCTTTCCAACCTTAACAATTCGTGTTTCTAAAGTAATGTGAGTGTTTCTAAGTAACACTTACTCTGTTATGCCCTAGAAAAGGCTAATGAAGTGGTTTAGACCTCATTGCACTGGGTTTCGTATGGCTCTTAATGTTTTTATAGGAGAAAGTTCAAAACAAAACATACCCAAAAGGTAAAGAGAGGAGGTTTTCCAGAAATAGTGGTTTCTTGAGGGAAAAAAAAAAAAGGTTCTGTAGAGGATATGATGGCACTGTCTTTTTAAATTGGACCCTTTATGTGATTTCTGATACCCAAATATCAAGAAATACATTCAGCTTCTCATTCATCATAGTCACCTGATGGTACTGCCTTGATTGCAGACATCTGAAGTGCTCTGGGCTCCATATTTTCAGTTTACAGAAAACCCGTAAAGGTGAGTTTTGTGCTGTTTTATACAGGAGTGAACTTCAGAGGTTAGAATTTCTAGCCTGCCTTCTACTTTGTTGTTTGGGGAGGCACAAAAGTGTTTCCAGTAATAAATTGAGCATTTATCTAATTCACAGTAATTTTCATAGCACCTTGTTTTGTGTCTTTAGGTGACTCTTCACATTCCTGCATTGCCTGTATAATTTTTTCTTATCCCCATTTAGATTCTGCAAAGTCAAAATTACATTAGACACTCCAGTTTTAAAAGACCATTTATGTACATTAACTCAGGGAAATAAAACCCCACCACACAACACTTTGGCACTGAGCAAGGTCCTAACTGCCATGCAATCTCATTGAGCTGAATCTGTCCTAAAATTTGTTCTCCCCAGGCAGAATGGGCACAGCAAACCATTTGTCTGAATGGTTCCCCTGGGAGTAGTTATATCCTACATTTTTTTCTGCAGCACACAAAGTTCCCTGCCATCCCTTCAGCCCTGTTGATACAACTGCAGTTTAAACAAGGTCTGTGAAATTATTTGTGTTAAAACAAACAGCAAAACCTTATTTACTGCATTANAGTGACACCCAAGTTAGGAAGGAAGCATAGGAATGCTGTGTAGTGCATGCATTTTCCTGCCATATATGATAGATTTCTTTTTAATACCCCCAGCGTTTTGTAATTTGAACTGCTGCCTGCTATTTGTTTTACTTTAATCTGTGTCATTTCTCTGTGTTTATTATATTCCTTCCCCCCATCCCTCAAGTTCTGAATTTCTACCCAGCCTCCTACAATATTAGCAAGCCTTTTCATGAAGGAAGGACTGTGTTTGTGGCGAAAGAAGACTTCAATAAATTACCCATGTAATTTGTAACTGTCATAGAACAAAATGCAAAGTACTTTTAAAAAAAATAAATAAAACAAATATTTGCATTTACATTCCATACTGGGAACTTGTATTTTCAACTAAAACTAAACCCTTTATCTGAACTGTCAATGTTATAGATGGTGCCTTTATATATTTAAAGATTTGCATAGTTTTTATCAAACTGATGCACTTAACTGATTTAACATTCCAGTCGCTTATTTAGAAAGAGGGAAGAGATAATATTTTAGAAGAATATGAAAAATGGATTGTCTTTATTCAGGTCAGTTCATTAATCTGCCTTGCATTAGTTCACTTCAGACATAGCAGCTCTTTCTGGTGTTTATTCAGGATATAGTGTCTGAGAGATGCACTCTGGGATTGATCATCCATCTTCGTTTTCAAACTCTATTTTTAAATTGTTACTCCTCCCATGCTCTTTTGTTACCCGAAGTCCACACATGGTGGTGAATGCCCTGACCAACAGTGAAGATTAATTCAGGAACTGCTAGTTGAAGCAAGGAGGTGTGGGTTAGTTTGGTTTAGTTTGATTTGCTTTCTTGGAAGCTGTATGTTAAGTCCAGGGTTGCATTTTCAGATCCTGAGATCAGCTTTAACCTACTGGCTACTGTGCATTTTGTGACCATTCTGCACAGATGGTGCAAATCTACCGTGGTTCCCCAAAAACTCTGGATTCCTCACGGCCTAACTCAGTCTGTCAGAGCTGCCTTTCCCTGTCCCAGCGCTGGGTAAAGCCTCTGCCTACAGAGTTCAGGCAGCAAGCCAACAAAGTCATGATCCATCACTTTTATAGTATCAGATTTCTTATGGCTGAACTCACTGAACTGATTAACTCAGCGAGTGCAGGAACACCAGGGGTGGTGCAAGTGGGACAGGGTATCTCTGTGGCAGTCCCAGTTTAATTTTTCCTGCCATGGAGCAGAACCTTTGAACTACTTCAGACTGTTGATACAGCAGATTTTTACACTGAAAGTGCCCATTTTGGTCCCTGATGTCCGGCACGTGATAGTTTGTTTAACAATCTCAACCAGGGAAATGATACTACGAAGTATTCAGTTCAATGCACTAAAGCATAATAAAATTGGATAGCAGGAAAGTTAGGTCAAATAAATTTAAATGGAAAAGAATGAATTCAGTCAAGGTGTTTAAGCACTTTGTAAGCTTGGCCAAGAAGGTGGTAAATTCACAATGGAGCGTTTACACCAATACTGAGTGTCTTACTTAATGATAAGCTATAGTTCAGCCACCAGCAACTTATTGGGCGTGATAGTGTTCAGTTAGGGAGAAAGAAAGAATAATTCCCTCTACCACAGTAGGTGAAATCCTATGGTCTGTGTTAAACAGAAGGTCATGCTTGCAGAGGGCTATGATCAATTCTCCTTTGAGATCTATGAATCTCTGCTAGTGGGTGTTTTAGGTTTCCATTTGTTCTGTGTTTTACTGAATATGTGAAGGGAAGTCCCAGACCTCTGTATGTGAAATTGGTTGCAGCTGTATTAATCTCTCAAAAGCTCCCTGGCCTTTGAAAACATACATCTCAATACAAACAATGACAGACTGCAGTGTCGTCTAGGCACTCCCAGGTTGCTGAAGCCCTAGAATTTGTGTGACAGTATCAAAAGTTTAAATCCTGTTTCTGAGAAGGAAATGGAGATTGGACACAGGCTCTTTCAAATTTAGAGTTTTGTACCCTCAGTATTACACAGCCTGGATTCACATCTGGGAGAATCCAATGACTGAGCAAATGAAGCACAGGACCCATAGTATGTGAGATGTGTCTGAAAGCAGTGGACAAGTGCATCCATGGAAAGTCCAACTCTAGGGCCAATATTTTCTTCTTCTTCTTTAACCTCATGAATTGACAGTTTGTGTTCTTCTACCTGATAGCTGTGACAGTGAGGGCGGCTGTGACAAACCTCTAAATTGCCTAACTTCGGGTGAGGGTGGCGAAAGTAAAGGAGCAGGAACATTGGATTGCCTGCTAAAGAAACACTTTAATTGAAAATAGAACAAACTGCAAGAAGTACAGGGTGAAACTCCGAAGACCAAGAAATGGGGTAGGCACAACACAGAACATAGTTCTGGGGGAGAGTCTGAGGGTAAGGGTCCAATCACAAACTGGGATTAGGAATGTGCAAAACAATGCAGCAAATAACAACCAATCGGGGGAGAGAACTGGGACTACTTAGCATAACAACCTCAAAGACTTCTGAGAGGAAATCTCACTCTGAATTCGATAAATGTTTCCTAGGACTTGAACTTAATGCCTGGTGCCTTAAGTGTAAAGATTGGGTTGTATTAAGTCTCAGTCTGGCTGACTTTTACAAATGCTGTGTATTAGATTACTTATGGGGAATTCCTACTCTGCCTGACTGAGCTGGTGGAGTTTTCTCAAAGCACTAGGCATCGTAAAATCACTCAATATTTTGCTTGGAGGAGACATGTAAAGATTATGGAGTCTAGTTTCTTGCAGTGCACAGGGCAGCTCAAAAACTCCACCATGTGCCTGAGAGCATTATCCAAACACTTCTTGAACTCCATCAGGCTTGGTGCTTTGAGTATTCCCTCGGGAACCTGTGCCAGCGTGAGAGGGATCGGCATGATTTTCATTTATGCCTCAATATATGTTATATTCTTACAGGGTCTGTACATGTGCTGGCAGCCCTGTTCCCAGGAAGAGTTCTCAGGGCAGTCCGGGCAGAGAAAGCCTCCAGGATCGGACTGTGAGTGACCCCCACCACTTGCTGGTGGAGCGAAATGCCCACCAAAAGTGTCCGCCAAGTGGGGCTGTGCGAGGAGCCTTAGCACACAAAACCATAAACCATAAACCATAACCCAGCTGGCTGCGACACGGCAGGGGATGCTTTTCTTCGGGTATCCTGGAGGGAGCGGGCGCTCCCCGCTAGGGTTCACTCGGCCCTTCTCCGCACACTCTCGCTTTTTCCTCCCTGTATTCCTGCTTCCCTGCTTCAGCATGCCCACAAAACACAACACAGCGAAACAGCTCGTCATCGCGGCGACCGCTCCGCCGCACGCCCGTCCGAGCGGGCACCGCTGCAGCCAGCCCAGCCTGTCCCTGCCGTGCTTCCCGGGAACAGC
>VWZS01000934.1:0-23799 GCA_013397075.1 Rhabdornis inornatus | reverse complement strand
TTGCCAGTTTTGCCCTGATATCTGAGAACTCTAAAAGATACTGGGGACCACCCTCGACCCCTATACCAGATATACTCACATGTGAAACCAAAAGGTTTCTCTTCACGGTAGTTGTTGGAAAAGGTATTATCTCATGTTTCAGTAACTTCACTCTTGATTTCTTTAACATGACAGTGAAATAGTAATCTCTGTTACCCAGAATAATAGTGTAATTTTACCTCCCCAACCAATCACTCCCTCATGCACGAGGCAAGCACATGCCAGCCATACTATCCAATCCTGGTTACAGGACCTGGTTTGTACCTCACTGTTAGCCAGACCTCTCCCAGAGTAGTTTCTGTTCTGCTAAAGTGAACAGGATTTCTTGTCTCCCACAGTCAGGAATGAATTTAAGCCAAATGAGGCAAGCATTGTATCTGAAAATTGTTTATTGGTAATGAAAAAGCAAAATGAAAAGGAGTTACTGTACTAAAGAGGGCTAGAAAAGACAGATCAAGAGGAAGAAAAATGGGAGGGAAAGAGAGAGGGGATAGAGGGAAAAAGAGGACATTTTCACCAGAGGCTGGGGAGTGCTCTCAACATCCACAAGGCAGGGACTGTGTACACTGCCTGCCTGTGGATGGCTCCTGTGGCAGCAGGTGACCACACACAAGGTGAGGGGAGCTCAGGCAGGAGGTCCAGGAGCCTGGACAGGGTCACAGCGAGGATCAGGGTGGTGGGCAGGCTCGGGAGGAGGGCAGGACACAGAGATGGAGCAGGCAGGGCGTTGGTCAGGGAGGCAGGGCAGACGCAAGGGTGAGCAGGAGCCAGCAAGGGCAGGAGAGCCAAAAGATAGGCTGGGGCCAGGGAAAAAGCATTAGACTCAAAAGCCCCCAAAGCTTGTGATGCTGTTACTTTTTATGCCCCTGGCTCCTCCAAAAGTCCACCTGCCAACAAGAGAGCATTGTCCCTGTCCAGTGTCCCACTGCAGTCCATTGGCAGAGATCTTTTGCCATTGATTGCAGAGTGTCTCTGGAAGGTTCAGTGTCTTTGGTGCTCCCCTGCTGACTGCCTGTCCCGTGGGAGACATGAACTGGTCACCAGGCAGCCTCCCCAGACACAAGGCTTTCCTCCATCTTCTCCTTGCTGTCTCCTGGACATGGCACATATGCAACCCCTCCTTCACAGACCTCTGACAACCAGGGTTGAGACAAATCAAAAGTAAATTGGCTCCTCACATCATCCTTTTAAATAAATCCATTAGAAGTGTACAGAACTGTTTTGTTCTGCCTGTCTGCAATGTGGGTCATGCATTCTGATGAGACAATTAACCTCAAGTGAGAAATTTGCAAGCACTAAGTTATTGCACTGAAAAGTAAAACCAAGGTCTTTTCACCTTATTATGTAAGACACTATACTTTCTTGTAAGACACTTCACTTTTTTGCTAAAGAGAGAGAATTTGCAGAGCAGAGATGAAAAGATAGGATGAAATTAACAGAAATGCTGAAGTTTGGGGTTTTCTTTTTCTTCTTCCCTTTCCTGTTATGCTATCACTGAGTGAATACAGTTCCACTGAGGGTCCATCTGGTGGCACTGTTTGCTGAAGTCTTTATTTCACAGACTGAAGGACAAAATCCTACAGGGAGGAAAAGAAAAGAAAAGGACAAATCTCGCTAATGGAGCTTTTCATGTTACAGTGGTCAAGTGACACAGTCAGGCCTCACTTTATGTGCCTATACCATCACGTTCTTTTCAGATCTATTCCCAGGATTCCTGCACAGGGGGCATTGACCTTTTTATTTCTCCCTTTTTTTTTTCTTTTTTTTTTTTTTCTTTTCTTTTTTCAGTTACAGCAAATATCAGAGAATTTAAAAAATCTATTTTTAAATAAATGCCCAAATGTGTGAAAATCTACAGATGTATGTATATCTATTGCATACTCTTTTTCTTCCTATCACAAATATGGTAACACTGAGCCAGTTAAACTTATTCCTAAATGAGCACTCAAAAATTTGAAATGCAGATGTGCTGAATATATACCTTGAAATCTCTTGTTTATTAGTTCCTATTTTATACCTTAAAAAACATTCAATATGCTCCTACTTGGAAGTTGTGGAGACACTTCTGCTCTTTCACACTTTATGCAGGAATTACGAGTTAATATATCCCCTTTTCTTGGAGGGAATGCAGCCCTTTAAATGCACTGATATTACTGAAATTTTGTGGCATCACTTGAGATAGCTGGTGGAGAGATTCAGGTGCCTAAACATACATGTCCAGGGCCTTTAGATGCCGTGGGACATCCAAGACACTCCTGCAGAAAAGACACAGGAAATGTGGGGCACCCAGAGTCCCATTGGAAAGCCTGTGGGCACCAAGTGGGAAACCACATGGAGTTATCTCTCTCTGAGTGTTACAAGACCTTTGTAAAGTCAGGATTCCTCAGCCTCTGAGGGAAAGGATTCAAAAGCTGCTTTTATCTGTGTGGCACTCAGGTAGGAGCTCCTTCCAGCTTCCCCTCCTGGGTGTATCCTCTTGTCCATTTGTTTGGTGCTGCCTTTGGCATTCTTAGGACCCCATGTCTCAGGGGAGGTAAGAGTGGTAGAAGTTTTCTGCTATTTTATTTAATAAAATTGTTACATCCAGAGTCAGCACAGAGGAGGATGGGAGCTCATGGCTGTGAGGAAGAGACAAGAAAGAAGGATGGAGACATCTGCTTCTGGCAGCAGAAGCCCATTATGGAATTTCGTCCATTTGAAGCATCACCTCCTTTTCTTCCCCCAGACGGCTTTGGTGCTCTCTCCAGCGGGTCAGCTGGCTGTTTCCAGTCCCCAGTCCAGCATCTCTCTCCCAGATATGATGTAGGAGGATATTTGCCATCTCCCTCATCATGGCTTATACCCCCTGTGGACCTGCTCCCCAAACTGTAGTGCTGGGTGAGTCCTGTGAATTTTGCAGATCGGGTTCAGCTGCTTTTACATGAAAAGTACCCACAACTCAAATTGAAGTTAGGTACCTTGGGATATTTTTGAAAGCATCAGCAGATTTTGGGCACCCAACTCCAGATGAACACTTGTGAAAGGCTTGCTGTTGTCCTGTTCAGAAAGAGATGTGATAGCTCAGCCTATCCCACCCCTTACTTCCATACTCTCCCCCTAAAATGCTCCCAGTTGAGTAGGGATAGATGTCATTTGTGGTTGCTGTGAAAGTTTGACTAAGTTTAGGATCCCCTTCCTAATCAAGCCATTAACTTTTAAAGATGAAGCAGAGAAGAGCTTGTAACAGCAATAAAAATAATTAGGGTTGGAAACAAATCTTTGTTGCTGTCTGGGAATTTGCAGAGGAAACCTGAGTTTTGACATGCACTGTTATTGTCATGCTGCATTGATATTCAGACTGATGATTGCTCAATGACGCTCTCTCTTCTTTTTCCAGTATAATGTGAGACAAATTTGCACAAGATGAGAATATTTATGTGTTCAAAATGCAGACTTCCAACCTGATACTGTAAGAAAGGAAGTTTGTAATTGAAAATTAATTCATACTGGAAAGTGTAGTCAATAGACAATTACTGAGATACAGCTTGTGTTTATTGCTTGAGGAATTTTTCACAAGATTTATAACAACTAAAACCAATTACCTTTACCTGTAAAGAACAGTCTAAAAAGATGAAACTTAATTAATGCCTTCAAACATTCTTTATCTCCTGCAAATAATCACCAACCAAACAGTAATTAAAATAAATAAAAAAAAAGAATGTGAAAATCAACATGTTGTGTCGAAAAAGATTACAGAAAAATCCCCATATTGTACATAATTCTTTTCCTATTAGTTTTGCAGAAGAGTGGCACCACCATTTTACTCCAGAAGAGTAGGAGGTGAAAACTGGATGTAGTGTTTGTGAAATTGAAGTCAAGTAGGCACAATTTTTTAAAAAGTATTGAGGTGTATTGCTGCCTCCATCATCCTCTGCACTTGCTCTCCAGACCCCTCTGAAAAACCCAGAAATATGGGAGTTGCATTTGTCATGCAGAGACTTCAGAAGGAGTTTTCCTGAATACATTAATTCCCATTTGTGGGAAAAAGTATTTGATTCCTGACTCAAATCAAAATCAATATCCTGTTCAGAGCTCTGACAAGAAATTCCTAATAGCATCAAAATGAGACTCTTATACCAGAGGCCACTTTTCAACTCCTTTCTCCTGACCTGTAGTCATGTTCATTAAAAATACTTCCTTGGGAAGTATTACAGTGGGGACAATTTTCTTGCTCTTGAGAGGACTGTGAGGTATCTTGGAAAATGTTTATCTGGAGTGCTGTGTCCAGCTCTGGGCTCCTCAGACAGGGAGACAGGGAGCTCCTGGAGTGGGTCCAGAAGGCTACAAAGGTGAGGAAGGGAGTGGAGCATCTCCCTGGTGAGGAAAGGCTGAGGGAGCTGGGGCTGCTCAGCCTGGAGAGGAGCCCCAGCTGAGAGGGAACCCCATCCCTGGTGTCCCTGTGTGCAGGGAGGCTCAGAGCAGGACCCAGGCTCTGCTCCAGAGCCCAGCCATGGCACCAGAGGGACGGGCAGGGACTGAGCCCAGGAATTTCTACCTGGACATGAGGCAGAACTCCTGACCTGGGCAGTGACTGAGCCCTGAACAGATTGTGCAGAGAGGGGATGGAGTCTCCCTCCCTGGGGATATTCCAGACCCCTCTGGACACAATCCTGTGCACTGTGCTCTGGGATGGCCCTGCTGGAGCAGAGAGGTTGGACCAGCTCATCCATTGTGTCCCTTGCCAGTCTTAACGCATTCTGAATTCTGTGCGATGCTGAATGCATTGCATTTCAAAATGCAATTTCAATATTTTTCTGTCTAACAAGAGTTTTTAAAAATCAAAGATAAAGGATCTTAAAGACATAAAGCCAAAGTCAGATAGAGCAGAAGTCTCAACACTAATTACAGAACGTGGTTCAGAATATGAGGGCCACCTCAGCATAGCCAAACCCCAAGGACATTGGCCAAATTGGAATAATATTGAAGAATGGAAAGATGAAGCCTCTTTCTCCAGAGTCCTGGATTGTTTGTTGTCCACACATTCAGAACCAAATGCTTGCTGGGTTTGGGTGTTGAAAGATGCTTTCCCTAGACTTTGTTTCTAGGAATATCCGTTTTGGTTCAGATTTTGGGGGAAGTTTGAGTTTTACTTTTTTTTTTTTCCTTGTTGTGACTCCCATACCGAACAGATCTTGGTGTGATAACTGAAGGGCCTTTGTCATTGGTGCTATCAGTTATTTTTTCTTCTTTCCTCTGTGAAAGAGAATAGTTTAGACTCTCAATGACTGAAATGCTTACTTCTGACTGAGATGTGGGTTCAAGATAAAATATGAAAGACATGTGCAATAGTCTGTAGAAGTCAGATAGAATAAAATAATTATTCCTTTTCTTTCCCATTTAAAATCAGTGAAATTAAACCTGTTGACTTTGGTCTTTTGGTGAGTTAATATTCTTATTCCAAAAATCTGAACAGAGCATTCAAAATGAGGAGAGTGAAATTTTTCTTCTCTTCCTGATTGTAATGACCACCATTAACTTTTAGATACACATTTTGCTTTCTTTTTTCCTTTTTTTTTTTTTAAAAAAAAGAAGACTGTTACGTGAATAAGTGGATTTTGCTTCTTGCTTAAGAAGATGAAGACCTCCAGTCTGAAACCCTGTGATTAAAAATGTGGTCATTGCAGGGGAATTTTTCCTCCAGGAACAGGGAAGAAAACCAATGAGAATTGTAGTAATTTTCACCCTAGAGTGCAAAGAATCTGTGAATTAGTTATAGAGAGAGAAGTGAGTGTGTGAGTGGCAATTTTCCACTGATCTTCCCTCCTAAAATTATTTATAAGTTTAAAGAGTAATTAGAATAGGGGGAAAAAAGCCACATGAAGATTTATTCATCTGGAATAAATGTCCAGAGTCTGGAGCTTGGGGTTTGTGCTGCTTTTTCCGGAGCTGCAGCAGTCTTAGGGTTTATTTTAGGTGCTGGGAAGGCACCTAAATCTTTAACAACTGCACCAAAACAGAATTTAGTGCTGAAGTGACCCAGGAGAGGGAAAAATATGCTGAGGGGAAGTGTAATCTACTGTGATTGTTTTCTGTGTGAAATGTGTGAAAAGCTCAGAGCTCGTGTGTGGAAGTCACTCTTCCCCTTTCTCCTGTGCAAGGGGGGAACCAGGACCTGATGGCAGGACGGATTTGGTGCTTTGCGAGCAGTTTTGGGCACAAAAGACAAAATGTGTGCGTGGGCTATTATGCACAGACCTCCTGGGTGACTTCTCAGCACTTGATTACACTTTAATTATTTTTGTAATGCGAAAGTGAGCCTACTCTCCTGAGGAGAAAGAACTGCTTCTATTAATCTATCAGTTTATAGCAGGGGATCAGCAATTAGCTGTGTGCTTTCTACTCTGCTGTAATTATTAATAATGAGCAGCCTACAGGAGCCATGTTTTCCACAGCAAATCCCATTCCATCCAGCAGTCGGATGGGTTGCTTGGGTCCTGGTTTGAGGGATGGATCCAAGGCAGTGTGAGCAGTGCTGAGCTGAGCAGAGCCTGGGCAGGCAGCTCTGGCTGGTGCATCCCCTGTGACCTGGTGGCACCGACAGCACCACAACTGGGAATGGCATAGACAAGTTCAGAGGAAGCTGCCAGCAGAACACAGCCTGGTTAAGGAGCTCCCTTCCTCCATTTCTGTTGCTGCTATTAGCAGCAGAGATGGTGTCTCCAGCAGCTAAAGGTACCTTCACTGCCTTCCAGAGGAAGCATTTTGGGGGTGGATCACAAGTGCTGGTCCTGTTACTCCCCCATCATCTGCCAACAGGCAGTCGTGGGGGTGGATGATATGTGGAAGGTTGGACTTGATGATACTGGATGTCTTTTCCAGCCTCAGTGGTTCTGTGATAGGTACTCCTATTACAGCACCATATTTCAAGCTACCAATGACCTGCCTAAAATTTATTCAGCCTCATTTCCAGCCCAGATATCTACAGCCATGTCTCAAAATAATCTCAGGGAAAACTTTTTTTTTTTTTTTTCCAACAGGTAAAACCCATTCTTACCACTGTTTTACTGAAAACATGCAATTACTCAGAATTTCTCCAAGTAAAGCTGAAGTGCCACTGGGCAAGTAACTGCAGTATCAGAAATTGTATATGTTGGGTCTGAAAAATGCCACATGTGCAAAAGAGATTTTGGAAATCATATTTTTGACACATCCATTTGGCTAGAACCTGCCCCTTAGTAATTTTCCCTTTCTCAACTGTTGCTTGGTGTGAAAATTTAATTTGTGGGAAAGAAAAAATATACATGATCAAGTAACATACAGAACAGACTGTGAGATCTATCTTATCTGAATTTTTCAGATCTTGATACTGCAGTCTGATTTTTTTTCTTCTAAGAGTGTTTTTGGCAAGTGTTTCTGAACCAAGTAACTTCCCAGCAAAAGGGAGAATTTAATAACTGTAATTTTATTAAGGAGTCCTGCTTCTGTTTGATAACTTCTGCTAGGAAAAGAGCTTTACAAGATTAGTGTCCCTCTGAGCAATTAAGTAGCAGGGTCCCCTAATCTCTGAAGTCATACACAAAACAAGTAGAGTAGTAGATTTTGCTTCTCTGGGATCATAACAACTATTTATTGCTTTTAATAAGTCTGAGTTTTCTTGAATCTGCCAGAATATCCTTTTGTACTAGTGTCAACAGGAGTTATTCTAACAGTCCATGGTGCTGATAAGGTGAAATCAGAATTACAACCCATGTATTTTTAATTTCTTGCATCATGAAAGAAGAAGAGAGCCTGGAAAAACTCAATGGAACTTCAAACCTTGTGGATTTCTAGCTCTTTCATAAAAACCTGCTGTTTTAAGGTTTCAGCTTTATAGAGCTTCTCTCAATTTTCCCCTATAGACCAGGTTTATAGTGGACTTGCACTATTCAGGGCAGAAAACCATCCACATTGATTTTTTTTCGTGGCTTTATTTTGGTTTTGGTGCAGCTGTGACCAGGAGGGTGGGAAGGACCTGCCAAGGCTGTTTCCCCTCACACAAGGCAGGCAGGATGCTCCTGGGGACATGGAATGTCTGATGTGCTTCATCAGTAGCTTATCATATGCTGCTGTGTTTTGTCAGGAGGGTCATATCCCAACATGTGACAGTCACTTCAAAAATTCCTGGAAAAATGAATAGGAACAAAAGTAGTGTGAATAATGGAGCTGCTCATGAATACTCCTCACCATGTTCTCAATCAAGCAGGGGGACTCAGGCTCTGTGGGTTTTTTGGCTCTGGGAAGCTGTGCCACTGTTTGTGTCCAGCTTCACTTGGTCGAGGTGCTTCATCACCTCACTTGCCTGGGCTGGAAAGGGGCTTGCAGGTGGGTTTTGGCTCAGTTGTGTTTACTTTTGGAGCCACTTGATGTCATCCACTAGCGTAACAAAATTGTGTGTACACGATTATTTGTGTATTTGCTTGTGTTTGTAACATACACAGGTAGTAGTAACCATTTCTTTGATTCAACAACAGCTTGTTCTCTGCTTCACTGTGCTTTCTGTGCTTTTATACACAATGATTTTCCATGGATTTTCCTAGATTCCTGTAGCCTTTTCAAAGCATTCCCCAGCCCCTGGAAACTCTCCCACAAAAGCTAACACTCTGAATGAAGGCAGGCTGTCTTGGAAGAGTGGATATGTTTGAAAATATATTTTCACAGCCATCACAATAAATTACTTTCATGATGCAGCCTTCAAAACTAGTTTTTCTTGTAGGACACCTGAGTGCAAGATATGTCTTCCCATGCAAAGTGTTTTTCTCCTGGAAGCTTTGTGCAGAAGCACAGGTTTCTAAAGGAATTCAGTAAGAGACAGAAGCACCAGACTATCAGGGAGAGGGAATTTCTCACTGGACCCTTCTAGCTCTCAGTCCTAAATCTCAAGGGAAGGCTACTCTGCACCCCACTCCTTCCAAACAACCCCACACAAAAACACATATGTGAATTGGAATTCAAAACTGCACTGAACACTTAAAATCCTGGATTTGGGAAAAACACTGGCTTGAGGTGTGCTTTGTATTCCTTCTTCCTCTTGCAACCTCCTACCTTTCCTAAAGGTGATGAATCACCTGGCTCTGCTTTTCCTCATAGAAGATCATCACCTTTTTCCCTGTGAATGCTAATTTTTCCTGTACCCTCAGATGATTTTACACTTGCTTTTCCATATCAAGTATAACACAGAACAGTTGCTTTCCACCCAAATTTAACACTAACAGGTGCTGCTTCTCTTTCAGGTTAACAGAAGCTTTGTGTGTCAAAAAGCTTGGTTATTTCTCTGTGCATAGCAGATATTACCATTCCCTGAGCCCTCACTAGCCCTTAAAAAGAGAAGAGCTCTAGGGCTGTTCTTCCAAGCCCCATGTTTTATGCCCTGAGGATTATGGCAAGTGTTTTAAATGCAATTATTTGATACAGTGATTTCAAATGAATAAATTACCTTTCCCTCTTTCAGTCTGGGCTTAAATCTTGGTGAAGGTAACAAAGAACTTTGTTTCAAGGTGGCTCTGCTGACCCCACTGGGACTGCTGGAACATGGGTCTGTGAGGCTGAAGAGTTAAATATTGCTTGGGGGGTAGCAGGCAGTGGATGTGACTCATCTCATGTCAGGACTGACCTGGCCTTTCCTGTTGGTACAGAGAACGAGCTCTCTGTCCACTGCAAATATTCTCTTTCCAACACAGATTCTCTATGTGTTATTTGCACTAGGAAGGGAGTTTTTAGGTTGCCTTTTTGTTAGGTTTTTCCTCATTAAAGTCAAATGATGGTAAGCAGAGCTCTGCAGAGGGTGAGGCGAAGGACACACAATTGGTTACTGAGACCATCAAAGGAAAAGGATCATCCCACTGTCCTTCCTTTGAACCTCACCAAAGTGAGACAATAAATTGTCCCCAAAAACATTTCAGACTAAATGATACAGGGTTCTGTGTGTCTTTGTGTTGACTGCATGAATACAGGACCTGTCTTAGGGTGTGTGGGGGAAAGAATTGGAGAAGTGAGTGGAACTTATGGTGGTATGTTTTAACTAATTGTGGGGATGATTAGTTAATTGGGTGGTATGGGAAATGAAAATAGGTGAAAAAAACAGTGCCACAATGCCCCCCCCCATCCTGGAGAGGAATTTGCCTCCACGTTAAAGTTTGCCAAAAGGTTTATATGAGGTTGTATGCTGTGATTTCCATCAAGTTTAATGGTGTTTAAAATACAACTGCTCCAACAGCAACATGCTTGGTGAATTTTATGCTGAAGGTTCCCATCAAATCCCTATAAACAGGGGTATCTGCAATTGCTGTAACTGTTTTTCATACTCACATCTTAAATACCAGCAAGATTAAAAGTGCTGTAGAACTGAAGAACTGAAAAAAATGCATGTGGGCTCATTCAGCTCTCTGGGCTGAGGGCTGGTCCAAGCTCCATGAAAGCACATGGAAAATTCAGCTTCAGCCCCTGGTGATATAAAGGTGGGCTAGATCACAGAATCACAGAATCACAGAATCACAGAATCACAGAATCACAGAATCACAGAATCACAGAGTGGGTTGGGTTGGGTTGGGTTGGAAGGGACTTTAGAAGTCATCTCATTCCAACCCCTGCCCTGGAAAGGGACGCCTTCTGCTAGACCAGGTTGGTGAGAGCCCCATTCAGCTTGTCAGAGGATTTCAGAGGATTCTGACCTGTATTAACAAATGGAATTACGCTTGAGGCCATTACTAGCCAAATCAATCAATTTTGATGGGGTTTGAGAGTCTGATTGTGATTTCTTTAGAATGAGCTGCCCAAAATCAGCATCCAGGTACTGATTTGCAGATATACCACTATGATAAATTTTAAATGGGAACCCAGATAATGATTTTGATATCTCCATTTACACACAAATCCAAACACTTAAAAAATGTTGAACATGAGACAGCTCATGTAAAAATCAGCAGTCACTGGTTCTGAAAATCTACCTCTTCTTTCTCTCTACACTGCCGTGCTCTTCTTTCACATGCTCTGCTTGTTTTTCTGTGCATTTGTTAATGCAATTTATTAATGCATAAAAAAATACGTTTGACCCAGACATGCACCATCTGTTTTTAGCTAAACTGCAGACAAACCATTTAGATCTTAGAAATCCAGACTTCTCAGTTCTAAAAATGCCTTTTTTTTTCCTTTCACAGCTCTGTATGTCCTTTGTTTACCTTTTAGTACAGTAGGAGCAGATAAATGGAAGGTGACTTGTAGTCATGTTGTTTTTCTCCAATGAAGACAAAAGTTTCCTTCGCCAGCATTACTTAAGGTGAGGTCTGCAGGCAACAAATGACCCAGGATGTGATCCCTAACCAACCTCCAAAATCATAATAAGCCATACTGTTCCTTTCCAAATAAAAATTCTGACACTAAGAAAGTGTGGTGTTGCAGGAAGTATTTTGAATCTTAACAGTGATCCACTTCTTTGAGAGGTTTGTTAAAGCTGCAAGTGCCTTGCCATTGCTGTAACACAATCCTTTCTCTGCTGTGTAATTCAGAAAATCATTTAAGATGGATCATAATTGTCATTTGATTTTTTTTCAAAAATCTGTTTTAATGGGAAAATAATGTATGTAATATTTTTCCTTAAAAAGCACTAGGTGTTTCAAAGGTTTTTGGTTTTTTTTTTGTTTGTTTGTTTGTTTTTTCTTTTTTTTTTCTTTTTTAGCAGATATGAGAATTCTGTATGCATTTATGCATGTGTATGCAGTATTATTTACTTTTTCTCGTTACATAATTTTTTGGGGAGAGAAGAAGAGAAAGGAAAATATCTGACTGTAAACATCATCAGTTTGAGAGAAGGTGTAAAATTAAAAAAACCTGAGCACTAGGACGTTTCCAAAATTACTTAAATAGGAAAAATATTTATTTTCTCTTTTAGTATTTCAGTTTGAGTTAATTTATTATTAAGTTTATTCTATTTATCTCAAATGGCAAACATGGGGTGATGATACATATTGAAAAACACCCAAACTCTGGGGATCTAATTTGATGGCTAATGTGATTACATCAGACAAGCTTTATCTAAAATCTCTGTGCCTTCGGAGCATACAGTGATTTCACCATTACTCAGAGTCTGGATTAATTTCATCCATCTCTGTTTCTTCCTGGAATTTAGCGATGCCCTTTGTAGCAAGGCTGTTCTCAAAATGGTGATGCTGCTATAGACATGTTGGCCTTTGATAATATTCTTGTTTTCTGGATGGTATCCATCCATTTGAGGGGGATGCTCTGATTTAATTACAGACTCCTACTGTACTGGTTAATCCAAAACCACAGAGCTCTGAGCTTCCCTCACCCTTCCCAAACTGAAATAGATTGTTTTTCTAGTTTCCAAGTTGAGGTGGAGTAGTCAGTTGCACTGCCTGATTTGCAGATGTCTTTATATAGAATCATAGCATTGTTTATATTGTAAAAGACTTCTCAGACCACCAAGTCCAACCATTCCTCCAGCACTAACCCATATCCCCAGGTGCCACATCCACATGGGTTTTAAATGCCTCCAGGGATGGGGACTCCATCAGTGCCATGGGCAGCCTTTGCCACGGCTTGACCACCCCTTTCAGTGAAGAAAAGCTTCCTTTATATCCATTCTGAACTTTTTGTCAGGAACTAGCTGGTGTCCCATACTGAACAGGACCTCTGCAGTACTGCCCCTGAAGTTAAGGGAGACTTCTGCTGATGTCTGGGAGCCACACGAAATACGGTGTTTGGGTGTGGAGAAAAAACAGGAAAAAAAACAGGAAAAATCAATATATAGAAATTAATGTGCCTTTGTGAAGATTCAAAACAGATGGGGAAAAGGTCAAGGATTCTTTGTTGCTAAGTGCGTTTCTATGGCAACTGCAATGTGTATGTTATGAGTGAGCAGTCATTTGTTCCAGCTGCTGGATCATTAAAGGGGCTGCATTTCCTGCAGAACTGGGAATGTTAGTCATGGATTATTTACTTGTTGCCTACCCCTCTGCCAACCAAGTTTCAACAGGTAGGACTCAGCTCGTATGTGAAAGCTTTGGCCAGCTGCAGCTACAGAGCTACAAACCACAGCCTGGATGAGTCTGGTTGGGTCTGGATGGCAAAGTGCCCACCTTACAGGATGCTGGGGGAGCTTTGTAAGAAACCCTGGGGGATCAATTAAGATCCAGTCCTGCAATTCAGTCTGTACCCTCACGATGAGATGCTCTGTGACTCCGTGGTGCTGCGCTGTGTTGGATGTGTTTCTGTAGGATTTAAGGCATTACTTGAGAGACACATGTGACTTGTCTCACAGCATGTACAAAGGCTTACAATATGTTTGGTTATTGCCTTAGAAAATGTTAATTAGTTAAAATGATGGCAGAAAATGACTTATTTCTTCACACATTAAAAAAAAGGAAAAAGCTGTAATCATGTACTCTTTGCCAATATTTTCAACAGTGTGGCAATGTGGGCCAAGAAGCACAGATTTTATTGTACATGGTGTGGTGGATTGACCCTAGCTGGGTGCCAGGCATCCATCAAAGCCCCTCTCTCATTCCCCTTTTCATGTGGACAGTGTAAGTGTAACAAAAGGTTCATGACTTGAGATAAGGGCCAGGAGAGATGGCAAACCAATTATTGTCACAGTCAAAACAGACACAACTTGGGGATATTAATGAATTTATTAACAATCAAAATCAGAACAGGGTAATGAGAAGTAAAATAAATCATAAAAACACCTTCCCCCACCCCTCCCTGCTTCCTGGGCTGTAGGTCTTCCCCCTCAGCAGTGCAGGGTGATGGAAATTGGGATTATAGTCAGTCAACTCATCACACATTGTTTCTGCTGCTGCTGAGGGAGAAGAATCCTTTCCCTGCTCCAGTGTGGGGTCCTTCCCACAGCAGGCAGCTCTCCATGAACTTTTCCTGGTGAGTCCATCCCATGGGCAGCAGATTGTCCATAGGCTGCTCCAGCTTGGGTCACTTTTCCCTGAGGCCTGATCCTTCATGCACAATTTGCTCCAGCACGGCTGTTATGATCTTATCTTTAGAGAGATGCCTCTACCCTCACTGAGGTGCAAAGAAAACCTTATCCCAAAGTCAGTACTATGGATTTTATTTAACAGCAAATATGACTTAGAGTGAGAGAGAGAAAGGAATAAAAAAAGAAGGGAGGGGGCAAGGGAGGGCAGATTAGGAGAGTTAGAGAGAGACAGATTAAATAGAAGGAAGTGGTATCACCACCCATGGATCCAGCAGTGTTCCACTGGTCCTTCTTCACCCTAGGGTTCTTAGTGGTGGGAGTCTAGAGCTTGTTCAAAGCTTTTCGCTATTTATCACATTTTTCACTATTTATTCACATTTTAGCAAACAAAGGAATGAATACTTACTGGCTTAATTTACAGTCCAAGTTCCAGGTATCCGTACTTGGGGCATATTTGGGATGCCAGGTTACGTTTCAGTGTTTATTGGTGGTTGCAGATGACATCTGTCCTATAACTCAGGGTCAGATTACAACCCTGCCTGCCCTGTCATATGTGTACAACCAGCTGTCTCTCCACACAGTTTGTGGGGACACTTCTGTGGGTGCATTACTCAGGATGTGCCAGCCAGTCCTCACCAGGCCTGGAGCCATCACCATTCCACTGCTCTTTTCCATGCTTATCTCGTGGCACAATTCTTCTGTGGTCTTAATAGTGTTTGAAACAGGAAATTGTGATTTGTAAGCCTCTGCAGTGGGTCCCCCACAAGGCCGCAGGTTCTGCCAGGATCATGCTCCAGCACAGGAATGCTGTGGAGTCACAGCCTCCTTTGGGCATCCTCCTGCTCCATCCTGGGCTCCTGCAGGGCTGCAGGTGGATCTCTGCTCCCTGTGCCCTCCCTGGGCTGCAGGGGCACAGCTGCCTCACCATGGGCTGCTCCAGGGGCTGCAGGGGAATCTGAGCTCCAGAGCCTGGAGCAGCTCCTGCCCCTCCTGCACTGCCCTGGCTGTCTGCAGGGCTGCTCCTCTCAGACATCCTCACTCCTCTCTTCTCTGGCTGCAATTACAACTGTGCAATATTTTTTTCCTTTCTCAAATGCTTTATCTCAGAGGCAGTACTACAACTGGATTGTCTTGGCCTCAGAAATGGTAGAAGCTTCTGGCAGCTTCTCAAAGAAGCCACCCATGTAGTCATCCCTCTTACCCCACTCCCCCACCAAAATCTGGTAACACACACTAAATACAGATAGAAATTAAGTTTCTGAAGCTTTTCCATTCATCTAATTTTACTACTTTCCCCCCTAATATTTGCATTAAAAAAAAACAAACAATGACCAACCAAAAACCAAACAAATAACACAGAAACACTAGAACAGGGGTGATACTGAGTCAATATCCATTACCAGTTACACTGAAAACCTTGATGTAATATTTCTGCTCTGTGGCTAGTGAATCTGGGGAAGGTGACAGCTTCAGTATGTCTGGCACCAAAAAATGGAAAATAAACTCTCTAACCAATTTGCTATGTTAGAAATCCTACAGTGCTGGATATATGGGGAATTCTCCTCAAAGCATGGACAGCAATCCAACAGACCAGGTTATACCCATGAAACTAGAACCTGTTCATCACATTTCTATTACTTACTCATTACATTTCCTGGATGCATACATACATGCTATTTATTTCCATGAACTTATTTTGATATAAGTGTCTTTTGAGGGTCTTTGTTGCTCGTTTGGGAAAATCCTATTCCTCAAAATTCCCTTTTATGGCCCTGGACCCTCTGATAAATCTTTTTTCCTTGAAAGTATCTCTATTATGTGGTTATGATGCCCTTCTCTTCTCACTCTTTACTCCAACACTCTCTGTTCTTAAAACTAAGATATCAGTGAGCACATATTAGTCACTGATATAAGTAAACAAGCATTAGCTGGTACAAGACTTATTAGTCACAATGTAGGGAGTTAACACAAGTAATCTCTGACATTTGCACTAAGCACTGTGTGGTACAAAACTAAGAATTACCCACAGATATAGGAATTATACAGTAAGTGCCAAAGAATTTTACAACATCTTCCCTAATTTCTTCACGGAATTCTTTCTAAAGAGATATAACCTGTTTGGTAACATCTCTGAGCCTGTCAGATTCTGCTTGTGGCACGTGCAGCCCTCTGCCATTGCTGGACTGAATTGCAGTGCTCCAGCTGACAGCCAGAAAGTGCTGCTCTCTAACTTTCAATACAACCTCTTGTTGGCTTCTGGCTGCTTGTACAGTTTGTCATTCTTCCATAAGGTGGTTTTTTTTTTTTTTTTTAATTGTTTGTTTGATTTGTTTGTTTGTTTGTTTGTTTTTTGTTTTTTTTTTTTTTTCATATTTTGTTTTGTTTTGGTTTTATTTTTTGTTTTTTTAGGGCTTTTGGGGTTTTTTGTTTGGTTGGTTTTTTGGGGGCTTTTTGCTTTCTTTTCCTTTTTTTTTTTTTGTGTTGGGTTGGGGATTTTTCTTTGCATATATCAGTGCAATAGAAAACATCAACTTCTATTTATTGATTAAAAGACAAGGGAAAAGAAAGCAGTCACAAAATGTCCCCTGCAACTGGCTGCTTCTCTAGACTGAGAGGGAAGACTTTTCTAGACCTCTTTTTGACCTTATCTAGGAATTAAAATGTCTTTGATCGTTTATGGCTTTATAAGATTTCCTTTGGAAAACTGCCTATGCATACGTGTTGCCCCTAAGAAATTAAATTAAGGGGGATGGATATGGGGGAAATAGCTTTACTGAAGAAACATTAAGAATTTCTGAGCCTGCATGATGGTGGATAGGACATTCCAGGTGCCATTAAGAGACTCATTGTCACATGAGAAATTCTCCCATTGCCATGACTTGCTTTGACTAGGCAGTAGGGCTAGTGTGATTATGCTGGGTAGTTCAGTTGTGGGCCCCTCACTGCAAGAAGAACATTGAGGGGCTGGAACATGTCCAGGGAAGGGAACGGAGCTGGGAAAGGGGCTGGAGCCCCAGGAGAGGCTGATGGAGCTGGGAAAGGGGCTCAGCCTGGAGAAAAGGAGGCTCAGGGGGGCCTTGTGGCTCTGCACAACTCCCTGACAGGAGGGGACAGCCAGGGGGGATTTGGGATCTTATCCCAGGGAACAGGGACAGGAGGAGAGGGAACAGCCTCAAGTTGCACCAGAAAAAGTTCAGGTTGGATAATGGGAAAATTTTGCCACTGGGAGAGTGGTTAAGTATTGGAACAGACCATTCAGGGTGGTGGTGGTGGAGACACCATGCCTGGAAGAATTTAAAAGCCAAGTAGGTGTGACACTTGGGGATGAGGTTTAGTGGTGGGCTTGGCAATGTTGAGGGAATGGTTGCGCTTGATGATTTTAGTGGACTTTTCCAAAATTAATGATTCTGTGATCTATGCAGTGGAAGTTGTAATAAAACCGGGCCTTCACTATCAGGAAGTCAGGTCATAATACAGGCTTGCCTAACAACTTTTCTTTGTCTTCCAACAAAGATTTTTTTCTCTTCTGCACAGATTTTTTTCTTCCTCACCCTTTCCTTGTTGCAGCTGGTGGAAGAAGAACAAAGCAAATCATCTGCTCTGTGTTTTGGATTCTGTCCATCTTGCCTTTCTTCACCATATGGAGTGACAATGGATTCTGCTTTTTGGATCCTGTTTTGTTCTTTGAGAAATATGGGGAGGGAGGCATTTATTAAATTCAGTTGAGAGTGTCAGGAGCAAGACTAAGCATCCCTCAGTGATTTAGCATCTCTGTGGTAGACAGTCTTTCTGGAAGACTGGGTTCAGCTGCCATCTGCAGCTCTTTATCCCTCAGTTTAAGCTCCTCACAGCCTGCCATAATGCACATTTCTCCACGTCACCTCATGTAATTTTGCTGATGCAAAAAGAGTTTCATCCCCACTTTATGGCCACGGCCTGGCGAAACAACTAATTGCATTAGTGATCTCAGCTCGGTGCCTGTGCTTTAGATACAAAGATCTGGACTCACATCTGCTCCAAAATGAGTACAGACAGAGAAACTTAAATGGCACAACACTGGACTGAAATATCCCCAGGGTTGTTCCTGTATTGGGTCACTTGCCTTTAGAGAATTGGAATAGGAGGTGTGGGAAAAGATGAGGGACGTCTCTGCTGATAGTGCTTTTAAGAGGGAACTGGGATTAGCTGTAGGGAGATGGGATGAAAACTAATGTATTTCTATCTTAGTGCATTTCAGATCAGCTTGTCTTAGATCAGCTACCTGAGAGGAATGGCACAGAAAGGATGCCTGGGTGGAATGAGACTAAAACATCAGATTTGGAAATAAAGAAGTAAAATATGGGGAGTCCTCCAGACGAGGCTGATTTCTAGAGTCTTCAAGGTGAAGTCAAGTTCTGAAGTCTTGTCATCTCTGCTGTCAGAAAATCTCCTTTCCATGTGGCTACATCCAAAAATATGTGAAGACAGTTTATTTCTTCTTCCAGTTTTCCTCTAGCTGAAGTGCCTTAGGTAACACAGTCCTGAATTTGGTGGCTGTCTCCTTTAAAAATCTTGGAAGCACTTTTAATTTTCTTCTCTTCCTTTTACAAGCACTACTCACAGGAAAACCTTGATTAGAGTATGTAAATCTGTTACCCTTGCTATAAAATCAGATGCCTCACAAGTACTGACCTCCTTCACCACTTTGTGCTTTATGGTGGAGAAGAGCCAGGCAAAAAATCATATTTATGTTGTTCCCAGTGTAACTTAGGGACACTTCAGGTAGATGAATGTGAGTTGCTTTGAGCCACATCTACATGTCTCCTGTCACACAGTTCCCCAGGTGCCAAGCCTTAAGCTGCACATATATGTGGGACAGGACAGCAGGGATAATCTTCTCTGAAATCTTATTTATTTACTTACAATAAAAAGTTAAAGCTTGAGATGCTATAATTTCCACTCTGTTACTGAATCTCAACAACCAGTTCTGAAATGAAGAGAGCAGAGAAATGAAACATGAGTTAAAACAATAATCAGTGTGTCTCAGGATGGACCTAAGTACTGAATGCAGAATGTGAATATTAACAAGCATTTGCAAGAAAACTCCAATTATTTCACAAGGTACATGCTGTAAAATGAAATTCTTTTCAGTTAAAAGAAACATATTAAAAAAAAAAGAAAGCAAACACTCAAAATATATAAATCAAAATATTACATAATTCTAAATTATTTATTGATTTCTTTCTTTTGCTTTTTTTACCCACTGCAAAACTCAGGGGCTTAGATAGGTGGAAAGATCTGATAAGAGCCAAAGACAAAAGAGACAAACCTACCAGACCATGGAGGAGTCACACCCTCCTCTCCCCTCCAAGTCACCCGGGTGGCTCCAGTCAGTTCCAAAACAAAAACTGCAAAAATTAATTAGCCCCTAGGAGTTACAAGAGCGAGCTGTAGTAGCACTAATTAATCCTCAAATCAGGGTGAACCAGATCACAATTCTTAAGGCATTTGAGAGCAGCACTGCCATGAGGTGGAGGCTGAGCCCCAGGGGATGCCAGGAGGGACACAGACCTGCACCAGGCATCTACCACTCCATCAGGCTTGGCAGCTGTATCCACCAGGCTGAGGAACAGCCCTGCCGCTGGAAAAAGTGCCCAGCAGTGAGGCCAGAGGGTCTGGGCATGGTGTCAAGCTCCCAGAGTGTTTGGCAGCTTTTATGGAAGCCCCCAGAGCAACTTCCTTAAGGACTGCGCCAGCAGGTTGGGAAATTGCAAGCTGCCAGCTTGACAGGAGGGTAACCTCAGGCAACATGCTTTGAATGTCATAAACACCCCTTGCATTATTTGCCCTTAACCAGTCTTGGTTCATTTTTTAAAAAGAGAAATTTCAGAGCCGAAAAGATTTACAGTATTTATTTTGTTAATTGCTTAATTTTTTTATTGCTACTCAGCTCCAGGGTCTACCTTTCCTGATTTACTGAGTAAAATAAATTGTGAAATATATTTTTTTTATTAAATAACTTCAAAATAGCTCTCTAATGACAGGATGTTTTCATTGCAGTCAGTAATAAAATCCTCCTTAATTCAGAGGAATTGCTAAGCAAACACTCTATGTGTTTCAATGCTTTCCTTAAAGAATTTTCTAATTCCAATTCCAAGCTTCTCACTTGAAAAAAAAAAAAAGAAAAAAATTAAAAAAAAGCTGTAGGAAGCCCAAGTAAAGTCTCTCTCACTTAAGACTTCTAGCAGATAATTCTAATAGACCTAAGCTCAAAATAGCAGGGAGGAAAGAATCTTTATGAAATGAAGGATGGTGTTCCATTCTTCAGAATTAAAACCGGAAGTTGTTTACTTTGAGTAGCTAATAATCTTTTCGTTAATCCAAACACATCTTTTTTTCAGGATACTACGAAGTTTAACTGTGCACTTCTGAGCTGTAATGTGCTGGAGAAATGCAGACTGTCATTGCAGCTTGTTAACCATTTAGGCAGAGTTTTTCAATTATCTAGAGAGGGTAATTACTTACAAAAGTATTGCAATCATAATCCTTACTCACCTCTGCTGACATCAGTATGAATTTCAGCTCACTAGGAGAGTTTTTATTCTGTGTGTTATTTCCTTTGTCTCATGATTATCAGTTTCTTTTACATTAAGTTCAATGCATCTGCAAATCAGTAGAAAATAGTCATTTTTGCTGTGATGGATCTCATGGATATGTTCCTCACAACAGTCGAACTTTGTGAGACAAAAATAAAATAAGTGGCTGTCATGGTGGGTCTCTCGTTTGTTTTGCAGGCTGAAGCTCTCAAGCTGTAAATATGAAAAGAAAAAGGTTGTAGCTGCTAGTACTGCTGATTTCACTAATGTGCTTTCAAGAGCATGTGTATTTGCAGAAGAAGAGAAGTGAATACATTTGCTACCATTTCGGGGAAGATGGAAAATGACCCATAAGGACAAAGTGTCATTCATACTGAAGTAGTTAGGAGCTAAAATACTCTAAGGTAAGAATATGTCTGTGAAGGTCTGAGGAAAGTAAATAATGAATAGTGAAACACTGTGATTGAATTAGGATACAGCTGACATGGAAGAAAGGCAGGCAAGTCCTAAAACCTTCTGGTGTTTAGTGCTCAAGGCTAAGCTTTGTCAAGTGTTCAAAGCCAGGCTGCCCTGAGCACTGACAGGTGTCCAGGTCAGAGGGGCTGGAAAAAGATAATCTCTAAGAGTCCTTCAAACCCCAACCATTCTGTGACATGATGATTAAGTAATGAACCTTACTGATGCTCAACCTCTACTTTTGTTTCCAGAAATTTTCATGACAGACCTTACCACTTCCATGGTGTATGTTTTGCAGCATTAATTTTAGAGTAATGAAAAAATGGCAAAAATATTCATTCAAGTAATTACAATATTGGATACTGATTAAAAAATTTAAGATGACGAATGTAAAGATTGGTCTTAAAAAGTCACATGAGTAAAACAGATTTTTTTCGAGAAAATAAGATGCATTTGATAACTGTTATTTCCTTGCAGGCAGTATCAGAAGATTGCAATAAATTGGACAATTTCTAAGGTTAAATTCTGCTGTTAACAGTCAGTATGTAAACTGGTAGTAATGATAGTAATGATTTTCCATACTGATAAAGTCAGTATAATATGGTTATTTCACTAACAATGTAAAACATATTTTGGAGACAACAGAGTGATATTAAGCCACACCAGCTCACCATCTGACTATAAGGCTCTCCATTAACTATCTTAAATTAATGTTTAAATATCTTCAACATGTTTAAACAGAGAGCTGATTAACCATCCAGCAGCCTCTGACTTTCTGTGTAGAACAGGAGCTAATGATTTCTCAGGTGTCAGTGGCTGAAGTCTTACAAGTTTAATGGGATGCTTGCTGTGCAATCTTTTTGCAGTCTTGATAAATTCAGACAGAGATTTGTGGTTACAGTCATTGGGGGGAAGCAGTGGTCGCCAGAAGACAGGAGGAGGTGTTTTCCCACCCCTAGCAGGACCAGGAATTTTGACAAGACAATGGTGGAGTTAAACTAAAGAGTGAAGCAATTTCACTGAAAATTGAAACAAACAAAAACAACAACAACAAAAAACCAACCCAAACAATCAAAACTCACAAACATAAAAGAAACTTCCCAGGATAGTTTAGGATAGTTTCACATTTTTGTTCTGATGCCAGAAAGTCTCAACTGAAGTCTGTTCTCCTTACTGCAGTGTAAAATGAAAGGGTAAATGAGTCGATCATGAGTTTGGGGATTGAATGTCCAGAAACAGACTCTCATTCTTTGCAGGTGTGTCTGCAAGGCAGCAGCATTAGCATGAAGCAACATGGATATTTCTTGGCACAGTTTACATCCCCATTTGGTGCAAATTTACTTTTCACTGTACTCAGTGGATGTATGCTTTAAAATGTCTTGGGGTTCATTCCTATTTACATCAGCATTGGACAATCTTATGTGGAAGCCCAAGAATGTACTGGACTTCTGCTGATTTCTACATTCACTTCTACCATTTCAATTGCAGCTAAAAACAAAAAAAAACAGAGAGAGAGGGAAATATTACAAAAGTAGAAAAAAAATTCTGTTCCTACTCTCCAAATGAATGGCTTTTCACTGATGGCTAGGTAAGCCTTATACAAGATGACCCACCATACTGGCAGCTGTAAGGACACCTGCATGAGCAAACCCCCTTTTATACCAGATTGAAGCTCTGAACTGTGATATAGGTAAATAGTTTGTTGCCAACATTCACAGTTTTATCTTAGGTATCAGTGCAGGGTTATTTTTACATGCCCCAAGTTTTTGGATAATGAAGTGAATGGAAAATTCTATTTTGTTTTGAAAATCAACTGCAAAAAGTCAGAGTCAAAAAGCAAAAGCAAAAGCCTGACCCTAACCTGAGACCTCAGAGGACACAAGCTGCAGCTGCAGGTTTTACTCAAACCACTGCATGGGTGACTTAAGAAAGCTTTGTGTGCCTCAGTAGATTAAAGGTGCCTGTAAGGGTTGTTTTCTGAAGGCTCAGAGTTTTACAATAGAACCAATTTCCTATATACTTGGTATCGTAGTGATAACTCGTCAAAAAGTCCCATTGTGCCACAAATACAAAGGACTAAGCTTGTTTTTTACGCCTTAGGCTTTTTCCACTCCTACAACTGGTCATGTTGTTCTTTTTGTTATGATCTCGCACTCTTTCTTCTGTTCCTCGGGTTTTGATTTTTATTCCCCTGATGTTTTAGTTGGGAATATCAAAGAGGATATCAGGAAAAAATGCCAGGAGCCCTGTGTGGATGAACAAGGAGCTCATGGGCAAACTCAGACACAAAAAAGGAAGCCTGCAGAGCGTGGAAGCAAGGACAGGTAGCCTGAGAGGAATACAGAGGGAATGCCTGAGCAGACAGGGTCCAGGCTAGGAAAGATAAAGTCCTGGAAGAATTAAATCTGGCCAGGGCATCAAGGGCAACTCAAAAGGATTCTAGGGGTATGATGGTGATTAGAGGCAGATAAGGGAAAATGTGCTCCCTCTCCAGAAGGAAGCAGGAGGTCCCATGTCTTGTGAAGTGCTCCAGCCTCACTACCCAAGTTGCAGAAGGCAAAGGTGGGAACTGAGAGAATGAAGAACTGCCCACTGTCAAAGATTAGGTTTGAGACCATCTGAGAAAACTGAAGATCTATAGGATCTGATGAAATACAACTGCAGATCCTGAGAAAAGTAGTGAAATAATTGGTTAAGCCGCTGTCCATCATATCTGAGAAGTCTTGGCCAGGTTCTAGGTCCCGCAGGAGGGTCTGGGCTATCCCA
>VWZS01000931.1:213017-258826 GCA_013397075.1 Rhabdornis inornatus | reverse complement strand
CATTTGCTTAACCTACATTTTGTATGCCTGATTTCCTAGATATGAAATCACTTAACTTAGGTGTTTTAGAAACCCAAAAGAATTGACTTCCATATTACACAAAGAATAAAAGCCTTAAAGTATTTTTAAGTAAGATATATTAGTCAAACTCAGCGACTTGTGTGTATACAATGTACAAACATCATATAATTCCTCTTCTTATGAAATGCTCCGTTTGTGTGGGCTAGTGACATTCATTTACAGCTTTTTGGCAGCATTTTTTTTCTGGGTTTTTTTGTTTTGGTTCGGTTTGGGTTGGGTTTTTTGTTGCTGTTTGGTTTGTTATTTGACATTTTTTACTTCTGGGAATTTTTTTTTGTTTTGGGTTTTTTTTTTGTTTTTAATGTAGTCAAACTTTTTATTAACTCATTTATCTTAAATTTAAAAACTTTCACATCTCCTGCAAACCAGCTGTGGGTTAATGTGTGAGCAGCTGAATGCAGTATTCTGAAGCGGGAAGTGAATAATAATGCTTCAAAATATTGCTGCATCCAATTGCTAATTGTTTCCTGATGACTTTGACAGCTGCAAGATATAAGATAATAGAGCCTACACAGTTGGTTATTTTGTAGATTTATTACTCATTCTGTTTGATCAATGAGCTTTTAGCAGTTCTGAGAATTGCTTTTTTCTCTGTGAAAATTCTTGCTCTAGATTCTATTGTTCCAATGGAAATAAACACAACTCATTTATGGTCCTCCCTACATTGGAAAAATTGGCATGCTGGTGACTGAGATGTTTCTGTAAACGGAATTAAAACCACATTCCTGATAATGCACAGAAGTATTTACCAGAATATTACCGTTCATGTACAGTGATCTGGATCCAATTTTTTGCTCTTTGGTTTTGTGAAGACGAATATCCAGAATATCCAATGGAATAAGAAAACAAATTTCATTTGTGTAATTACCTGAATTTGATTTTCTCAGCTTCCCTTCTGCATATTCTCTAAGATAGACAGATCCTTCTCTAAATAGTGCATAACTTTTTGGTTGGTTCTGCTGGAGCACAGTTCACATTAATGCTTACTTACTGATCCTAGGTTTCAATTCAATATATAATGTAAGTTCTATTACTGCTTGCATTGAACTCCATAGAACAATTATTAAAGTTTCCAAATGAATGCTACAAAAACACACATGAAGGAACATTTTCACAAACTACTGCATGAAGATTCGTTGCTTATTTACCATGACTCACCAAGCTACTGAAGACAATACAAGATATGTTAGAGGCATTTATCATTAAAATGATATGTAGACAAACTGTGGTCAATGATAACAATGCAGGGAGCACTAATGGCAAAAATCTAAGTGGCAATGATTCACCTGCTCTGCACGTCTGCTCTGCATATGAGCATGCCCAAAAATCCTCATCACAGATTGCCCAGATTTCTCAATTTCTTCTGTTGGAATAAAAGAGAAGGGGGTAGTTACAGATCTCGCTAAGATCATCCAGTTTACCAGTATGACAGCTCTTGCTTAAAGCTTACACTGAGACAGAATTCTGTTATCATTTATTAGCATTGGCTGTTTCATGATTTAATGCACACCCACAATATTGCACCATCAGGTTGACTATTTAGGTGCACAAATATTGATTATTTCAGAAACTGTAAATTTTTCTTAGTTCACGATATTATTAAAGCAGTTTTCTACACACAAAGAAATGGAATTTCAATTACTATCCTTTTTCTTCTAAAAGGAGATAAACTCAGTATTTTAAAACAACTTTATTTGCAAATGATTTTGTATGCAAAGACAACTTATCCTTCTGGCAGATGGATGATGGTTAGTTCTTAATTTAGAAATTAATTTTACTATATTAGATGTTCATATTAGCATTTTTCCTCTTTCTCATTTCACAAGTTTTACTTAGCATCGAATATTTTTCACAAAGTATTTTTAACCTAATAATTGGAATCTCCAAGGGTACTTGAAGCTACTAGCCACATTCTGCAATGTTTTCCTAATTACTTGGTCATCTGTCTACATTTATCAACGTATTTTTTTATTTCAAATAGATTAAAATATTTGAGTGACATTTTTAAATAAACCCCAAGAACAAGTGATTTTGTAATTTCAAACAGACGTAGTTCGTAATCACAAAAAAAAACAAACATCATGATGGCAGCATATCATAGACCTGGAGAAAATGCTTATGTATGCATTACAGGCAATTTATTGATTTTCAGCTAGCCTTTATAAGTAATTCATGAGCTCTGATTTCACTTGATTTTGTGTATGAGTAATTCATGAAGCCAAATATCATATTTCTTCTGACATAACCATAAGATTGAATCCAGTACAGCCAGTTTTTTAAAAGCTTTAGTGAAATAAAATGCAAGAAAAATTATTTGAACTTTTATTTGCTTTTAGTTTTATCACCCAAACAGAATGGTAGAAGAGCTGTTATATTAAAGTGGTACCCTACCAAATCATGCCAGATCTTTTAAGAGGTAGCTAACAACAGATCTCTTGTACAACTTTATAAGACTGTTCACATTCATAATGATCAGATCATTTCTAGAAATTATCAACAAGAAATTATTTAAAATCTAAAATAATTTTGATATGTCTTGACAATGTAGTTACTTATCATAACATAAAACAGCCCGAGTTTGCATGAGTGATGATACCATGGTGGCACAGCAAACCTAACTTAACATGTCTTCAGACATCCATTTTTTCAAAAATTATGTGCATGCTTCACAGGAAAAGCTCCTGCCAAGTTTCTGTTGCAGTTGGCTTTGAAGGCCCACAAGGGGAATGGCATGTATTCTTTTGCTGTCCCTGAGGACTACAGGCATACAGCCTATTTATAGAATGTATTAAACACACACAGAAATTATTGGTCTGTTTTCCCTCTACCCCAGCTGTTTCTTTAGGAACAAAGACACAAACACAGGGAATATTCTGAGTTAGGAGAGACCTACAAGTATCACTGAGTCCAATTCTTAGGCCCCTAGGGGGACTGAACACACAACTCTGGTATTGTTGGCACTGACCCACTGAGCTAATCTCAGGGTCCTCTGTGCTATTTTCAAAGTTCACAAAGTTTAATTTTTGTCCCACCTCCACTTCTAAGCCTCCCTATGACAGACCTGCTCATCTCTCCACTGTTTCCATGGCTGACTGAGGTTCCAAAGGTACAGTTTAACTGTGTATAATATTTCTCAGACTGGTATTTATTTAATATCTTCCTTCTCTATATTTTATGAGACCTCTGACACAAGTTCAGTAAGCAGAAACCTGTTGGCACTTTTGTCCTTCTTTAGAAGGACAAAAGAATTGAACCCTTTAATCTTTCTATGTTTCAGTACACTTACTATCTCACTACAGGAGTTCCTAAACATGCATTATAAAAACAGAAAACAGAACATACATTCAAGCAAAAAATTAGATTTCATTAAACTTTTAAATTTAATTATTTTCTGTGGAGTTAATTTTGAATTTTCCTTCCATTAATCTTCAGAAAAAAAACCCCCACAATTCTAAGTTTTAGCACTGAGTCATTTTAAGAAACTAATAAATGGCTTGACCTGCCTTAGGATCTCAGAAATTGAGGGAAAATAATTGGAAAACAGTGTATACATTCCAGAAGCCATCCTTTGCTCCTGGTATCACTGGCAGATAGATGTTTCTGAGTTTTCATTACTGGTGCTTTATGAGTTTAAAAAAAACCCACGATCTATTTATTAATTAATTATGTCCTACAGTTTTTAGTAGGCAATAACACAGTGAAAATTGAAAAACTAGAAAGAAGGATGGGATGCTCAGGAAAACTTTAGAAAGAAAAACAAGGCTCTCCAAATTTCAAGGTAGGTGGCTGAACTAGCTCTATTCACTGGCCTTGCTCTTCTGAAAAATCTACATCAAACACTTCCACAGATTTATCCTTTTTCAAAAAAAGATTATAGAAATGATAAGGTGCATATACTGCATTTTGATTGCAGAGATTGTATTTTAACACCCTGCTATAAAATGATACAACTCTTTTGGTTGTCTTTTTTTTTTTTAATTTCATGCTGGCATGCACTAGCATAACGCTTGCTAAATTACTTTAGGAAATCTAGCCTTTAAATATCTGTTTAGGCAGTTTGGCTAAAAATAGCTATCCCAAAATCCTGTTCCTGATATTCACTTTCTTGAAAGTTTCTGTTTCCTATATACAGAAATACTTAAAAAACCGCTATGATTTTATATTATCTACAGTAAAGTCAGTCAAGAAAACAGCTTTCAAATCTCTCTGGAGACCATCTAAGTATATAAATATTCATATCAACTTTCTGCCTTGACATTTGTTGATTTCCAGGCTTAAATACTCAGAAGCCTGGGATTTCAAATGTGGAGAACGAATTCAGTATCTGTTCTCACTCAGTAATTTTTTATCCATTTTCATTTGAGATAAGTATATTTAACATGGCATCAGTTTGAGAAAGCTGTGATGACTAGTGTGCTATAATTGGTGAAGGGTATAACATCCACAGGTTTTATTACACGTCAATATCTGCAGAACTTTCCAATAATGAGAATAAGAGGAAACATTTAAATTCAGCAAATGGAAAGCTCTAAAATTTATGAGCATCTCAGATAAACCAGACTGATGGAATGGTAAAATGCCATAAACTGAAACAGGACTAAATAAACCTTAAACATTTGAGGAAGCCAAACTTTTGCTAAATGCAAAATACCCCACTATCTTTCAATACATAGACGACATATTGAGCTGGAAGTGGAGACAACTTCAATGTGTAATGTAAAAGAACTGCTCGATGTTAGAAAATAACATAGAAGGTTACTCAAAGGCTCTCAAATAACTCATCAGCTCCAAAAACACATGCACAAGCCCAACATAACTGACATCAAATGGAAAACAAAAAAAGAAGATAAAAAATTAAATTTTTCATTCCTAGAGTTAAAACAAACAAACAAACAAACAAACAACACTGAAGCATCTATAGTATTTTTATTGTCTCATAAATATATTAAACCCATCTATGTACACTGAAAGATTTTGGTTTTTCCTACTGTGGAAATATTAAGGTTTTTTGTAATGTTCTGTCAAGATTAATTGCAAGTATACCTGCATAAATCTCACCATTATTGATAATATAATCATCATTAATAATAATAATAAAATTAATTTTTTTTGTTTGCATCTCTATGTGTAAGGCTTCTCTGTCAAGTCTTGTAAGAAGCTAGACCACCTTCCATGCACTAATCAAGAGCAAGTTCTGTCATGTAAGATTAAAAAATATACATAAAAAAGCACACAAAGGAAATGCATGTGTGTGGTGGATTTGTCATTCCATTTGTTTGCAACACTAAGGTGGTGACACAATTTCAAAATTCTCTTTGATCCACTTAAAAAAATATATGCTATCATATATCTGTTCTGATAGCTTTATTACCTACTCTAAGAAAAATACATAGCCTTTCACACTGAGTGAACTCAGCAAAAGCCACTAATCAGTCAAGTTCTAGGCATGGTTATCTTGTATTACATAGGCAAATACTACTTTTTACTTGATGTTAGCTTTGTTTGGGTACTTCAGCATTCTGGAAATTGAATATTAGATGCATCCCCAAAGATTATGAACAAGCAGTCATGAGTTGAAATGAGTGGACGTTTGCAGAGGCAGCACATCATATTTTGATATAATGACATCCTCATGGTGCGTGTAATACTGCTGTACAACCATATTGTGGTTTAAGTCCAGCCAGCAAGTCAGCCCCATGCAGCAACTCACTCGTGCCCCTGCAGGGTGGGGAGATAGAATTGAAAGAGATTGTAAAAATATTGACAGTAAGCCTATGGTTCTCTGCTGTTACTCCTGAAATCACACAGGGGACAAATAGCTGCAAGAGGCAGATTTCTGTCCTGGGTTTGAGTGTTTGCAAACTTTGATGCCATCCCCTTCCCCAGGATCAGCAAAGTGCTACACTACAGAAGAAGAAATGTTTATCTGTCATAACATCTTTCCTAACCCAGGCTGTCGATATTTTTCCGCAGTTGTCAACTGAACCCTGTGCTGCCACTCAGTCACTACCCTCCAGGGGGAAAAAGTAGAGAATCATAGAAGTGAGAAAACTTGTAGATTGAGATAAAGACAGTTTAATAGGGAGAGCAAAAGCCATGCACACAAGCAGAGTAAAACAAGGAATCAATTCACTGCTTCCCTTTGGCAGGCAGGTGTTCAGCCATCTCCATGAAAGTCAGCCGTCATCATACATAAGGCTGACTCAGAAGGAAAATGCCTTCACTCCAAATAGCCCTTCCTTCCTTCTTCTTTCCCCCTCTTTATGTCTGAATATGACACCATCTGGCCCGAATTGTTCTTTGGGTCAGCTGGGGTCAGTGTCCTGGCTGTGCCCCCTCCCAGGCCCCTGTGCACCCCATCCTGCTCACTGGTGGGGTGGGTTGAGAAGCAGAAAATGACTTGGCTCTGTGTAAGCACTGCTCAAAAATAACAAAAACACCCCTGAATTATTAACAGTGTTTCCATCGCAAATCCAAAACACAGAATTATACTAGCAACTCTGAAGAAAATTACCTCTATCCCAGCCAAAATCAGAACATAGCAAAAAGAGAGGGAATAAAAACTGCAAAACATTATGCAAAAACAATTACGAAGATTAGTAGCAAAATAAGAGAATTCGTGTGATATGTTTAAAATCCCATAAATGAGTTTGTATTTACTTATCTAAGTACATGTTACAGATTATTTTTAAGCGTGTTTAACACAGAATTTAAATGAACATATGAGAACACAGCAGGATTGAAAATAAGTCCATGTGCTTATGTGTCTAAAACAGAATTTAAGTGCTAATTTTAGGTACCCAAGAAATCCAAACAAACTATAAAAACCTGGCTACATGGTCTTTGTATTTTTGACTCATTCACTTGACATGTCTGACCACTAGCACAGAAAAGCATTTGGAGCTCGAGTGACAGAACTGAAAATTTTGTGTATCCTCTACCTTGCTGGCGAAGCAGACTTGGCAGCAATACCCACTAGAGGGGATCCTCAGGATGCACATAATGCCTAACTGGATATTCCTGAAGGCTGTAGGTACCTCATTGTTTCTGAAATTACCTGGAAGCACCTTGAAAGTAAAACAACTCTCTGGCAAGTAATTAAAGCCCAAACTTCACAAACTGCACATTTTTTTTCACCTTTCATGCCATTTATTTTTATTTAACACTGTTTCCTGTCTGTGTAGGCACCATTCCTATTCTCCTTAAGTGATACTGGTGATAACAGTTGTCTAAGGGTTCGGAAAGTTTGTATTATATCCATTGTTATATGGGTTTGGGGAATTGAAATGTTAATCATTAATGACTCAAAACAACCAGCCTTTTGTAAAAGCAGCAGGTGCTTTGCTGAAGATGTACACATCTGGGTGTTCAGATGGGTGCAGAGGAGTTGAGCACTCATCCCCAGAGGCTACAAGCTGTGTTTGAGACAGATGAGAGGTCGATAAGAAGCAGATCCCATGAGGTGGGATAGTGCTTTTTATCATGACAATGTCCTACTTTACACAACTGGCTCATGTGTGAAAACTCCCCTCCAGGGAAAGACCAGGACCTTCACACTTGGGCCTGAGGGTTTTCCATCCTTCTGAAGAGCAGAACTGCTCTACTATGCTGATATAGAGGCAGTCATGTTGTAGGAGGGATCATAAACCATCAAAGGCTCCTGAAGCGCCCCTAGGCTAATTTCTGAGTGCCTTCCACCTGCACATGATCCGCTGTATTGCAACAGACCACAGTGGTGCAACAGTGTGAGACTCCTCTCTCAGAAGAGGTACCTGGGAATTCTTTCATAGAATTCTGTGTACATTGACCCACTGAACTCTGTGTTTCTTGGGCTTCCCTTGCCCACAGGGGATCAGGACTGCAACCATCACTTCGACTAGAGAACATCACCAAAACTGTAACAATCAAGTCTTCTCCTTCCTTCCTTCCTTCCTTCCTTTTATACTTCTTCTTAAGTGTTTTTTTATACTTTTATATTTCTATATTTTAACACATAATAACCAAACCCACTACATGCATCCTTTCCATCACAACCAAATTGTTCTAAAATTAACCCTACACACACAGACACACACGTGCATGCATCTGTGTGTGTGTGTGTGTGTGTGTGTGTGTGTGTGTGTGTGTGTGTGTGTGTGTGTGTCTCTGTGTGTGTCTCTGTGTGTTTATTTATTTGTTTGTTTGTTTATATGGAAAGAAGAGTCTGAGTTACCCTCACCCTTAGGGGTGGGTTGTAACAAGAGGGAATTCTCTGGTACTGCCAGCCCACTCTTTCCTTGATGTAACATGCGCCTTGTTTTCCCCTGCAGTACAGACATGTAAAATTGTTTGCCTTAGTGAACTTCCTGTGATCTGTGAAATCAGTTGTCAGGTGCCAAGCAGAACAACCCTGATAACCAAAGCATGTATTTAGGAAGAGGAGGCTATTGGATAATAGCAGCTATCTCCTTTATTTCATTGTGGAAGTTATTGTAGAAGTGCTAAAACACTGCAAAATTCAACCATCAAGCAAAATTTTTGTCAGCTGCTATGTCATGATTTAGTGTTGTTTGAACTATATATTACAATCAAAAACAATGAATGTAACAGGTTGAAAAGCCCGTTAAGCCCACTGTATGAAAAACATTGAAAAATTATTTTCTTCAACTCCTGTGACAGTTAAAATCAAGTCAAGATTACCCTTAATCAGATGAAGGAAAGCAAAACAACTGGTAGGACACCATCAGCATTTCTTAATCCACTCTGCTATGGAAATGTGCAATGAAAAATGAGGTGACATATGATGGCATGCACCAGATTCCTATTTCAAAATACCAACTTTGCGCTTTTTTAAAATTAAAAGCTTTTCTTACTTTACTACAAACACACTGATGATGGGATCATGCCCTTTTTTTCTTAGTATGACAAACATGCTGCTTGATTGGACAAATTTACCTTGTTGTAGTATTCATCTTGCCACTGCCAGTTTTTGTGAAATGTCTCTAAAATTCAGTCCACATTTTGTGATTAGGTCTACATTCATTAACTTTTCATTCTTTGACTGAGTGATCTTTCTACTTATATGCAGCATTCACTGTTGAAATGTAGAATTTTGTGAACTATTTTAATCATTTTTTCACACTGTGATTAATCAGTATACATTTATTTTAAAACATATTGTGATTATATATATAAAGGGTTAACTTTTTGCCACTCCAGATTTCTACTGCCATGAGAATTTGTTGTTTAATTTGCAGTACTTGCTTGTATTTAACTTAAAACTCTACTCCTACAGCTGTGAGGCATAGTTATCAGCTATCCCCATTTCAAGAGCCATTATTTATGTCATCCACTGCTTGCATAATTAATAGGAAAAAGGGATCAATATTTATACAGGCACATTAAGCAAAGTTAACTGAATGCAAGTCCCAATCACAAATTTAGTCTGCAGTAACCTTTCCTTCCAAGAAAAACTAGTAGAAACAAAAAGTAAATGTTTTCATACTCTAATGCTATTGACTCCTTTACCTATGAGAATGTACTCTTAAAATATTAATCCTTTCTCATGGGTATTAATTAGTTTGCTGCATTTGAAGTGTTCAGATTATGCTGTATGCAGGGAGAGTTTAGAAAACAGTAGCAATCTCTGGCAGGGCCTTTAAATTTCCACATAAAGCCTCATGAGAATTTGCAAGCCCGGACACAGAGAAGGGTGACAGCACCCAAAGAGCTTCATCAAAGGGATCTGATGGTGTGCTCAGACCTGCTGGGTTTGTAAAAGGACAAATTTACAACCATGTAGTCGAAGTAGAAATATACACAGAAATTCTAAGAGGTGAAAATGAAGACAGGAAATAAATTGCAGAGGAGAAAAGAAGTTAAATATGGTATTAGATCTTTCACTGAGACCACAGTTTGATTACTGAAGACCCTGACTATAAAAAGCCAAAGACTAAAAATCGACTGCATAAATTACCAACCATGACATTATTAGTTACCCCCCACAGTTCTTGTACTCCAGTGGAGTAAAGTGAGAATCATGTTTCAAAATGGAAAATCGCTGTTCATATACAGCTTATTACAGCTCAAAAATAAGTGACTTATTGTTAAGTGCATACTCCAAACATGTCAGCAGGGAGTGAGGTCAAAAATAATTCCAGTTTGACATCAATGAACAAGAAATATTGGCTGCCATAGAAGCTGTTAAAGTATACAACAATAGTAGATACAACAATGATTACAGGATTGATGTAACAGCATTTTAGTAATTAATATAACATAGTTCATAGTAATGGGATGGATTAGTGGCCTGTGTCAACAAATTAAACACCATTGTTTTCCAAGTGTTTAAGAGTAAGAGAATAAGACCCATAGACACAGGCAGGGGGGAGAAATTGAAGTAGATTGGCACTGAAGCCAAATAGAAAAATCACTGAGAAAATCCATCTCAAGACTCACACAAAACCAGAAGGCACAGTAAATTTTCCATTATGAGACATCACCTCTAAGCTCTTGCCATAAATCCTGCTCACATGGATCACTCACTTTTGGTGCAGGCATATTTCATGTGGGATTTTTAATAATGAATCGTGTCCTATTTCCAGAAAGGTGTGCTAAAGAAAAGTAGGCATGGCTCTCACCCATGGACATTTTGGCAGGCAGATATCAGAGGCAAAACTTTGCACCCACAAAATCTTGCACCAGCCAAGTTGTCAGATAGGTTATTCATTCCAAGTGACTTTTTATTGCCTCTTTGTGAAGCAACTGTGTAAGAGCAGCATCATCCCAAATGTGTCTAGGCTGGGCAGATACCCTCATCAGAGTGTAAATAAGTACTTCCACATTTGCAGAGAAAAACTGGGTATGTTTTAAGCCTACCAGGTTCATCTTTGAAAAGTTAATGAAAAAATGACATCTTTAAAGTCCATCAAATTCTACAATATAGTAGGTAGACAGAATGGTTTGGGAAAAAATCGCATAAGAAACTTCTGTCACCTTACCATGATAACATTTAATTTCTACTGGCATCTACTCATTATCTGCTTTGTAGTTACCTGCTTTGTAGAAGAAACATGTGAAATGAAACATGAATTACACAACAGAGAAAAAACACATATGCAATTTCACTGATAAGTAAACCCAGTTAAATGCACTATACAAATATTAACCTTCCAAATTTTATTATACTTTATATTTTGGATCAATTTGAGAATACATTTTTGAAACAAAAACTATGATCTAATACTCTATCACTGTTAGCCAGTTCTACCTAATTGAAAAAATAATTCAGATTATATTGGCTCTTTCAAAATTAATTTTATACCAGAACATTGGTTTGAATGGGGAACAGGGAGAACTGCATTTGTTGATATTTTAGTGCTCTTATTGGCAGTTTCACACGTAGGTTTAACATGGAATTTGGATAAATTATACTGGTCTAGAAAAGCAGTCCATATTTGCATGAAAGGTGAAAAAGTTAAAAAAAATGTATGGTTCTGCTTCAAAGTAAAAAGGAGTAGGGGGAAAAAATAGGCCAGTAAAATCTATTATTTTTGGCTCAGGAAGACTCTGTGCATATTTTCACCGTGAACTTCTTACAATACATTTTTAACCTGGGTTCTTATGAAAAACAGGCTTATGCACTTAGTGTCTTTCTGTGTGCCTGTGCAAATGTACTTCACCTTTGGGACTCCTGATAAATCTAATAAATTAAGCACTGTAAGAAAGCTATACATATAATTGCATTACTACAAGATTGCTGCAAAATTTATGGGTGCGTAGACAGAAATCCGGTTAATAGGCTGCTTGCTTGCGAAGCCACTCTCAGTGATACTTCAAAAGTTTTGGCACTCAGGAGAAGTCCCCAATGCCCAGGAAAAGGATCAGTCATTCCATTTTTAAGAGTTGAAAAAGAGGACCCTGAAAGCTACTGACCAGTCAGCGTTAGTTGTGTGTCTGGTACAATCACAAAGCAGATCTTCCTGAGAGTTATGCTGAAGAATATGGAAGGCAGGGCGGAAATTAGGAACTGCCAACAGGACTTCAGCAATAGAAAATTGTGTCACCTAACCCAGTGATCTTCTGCAGTGGAGTGACTGCATCAGTTGAGAAGAGGAACCTATGTCATTTACTTCATCTTACACAAAGCCGTTGGTTATGGCTCTCCACAACATTGTGGCCATATGTTGGAGAGATATGGGCTTGACAGATGGACTGTTAGATGAATAAGGAACCCGCTGGATGACCACATTCTGAGAGATAAAGTCAATGGCTCAAATTCCAGATGGAAACCAGTAACAACTGCTGTCTCTCAAGAGTGGGGCAATTGCTATTTTATTTCTTCATTAGTGGCATAGATAACAGGATCCAGATTTAGACTTAGTAGGATTTTGATAAATGGAGCACCTCTCATACAAGGAAAGGCAGAGAGAATTGCTTTTACTCTGCCTGGGGGAAAAAAAATACTTTGAAGTGACCTAATTGCAGCCTTTCAGTACCTGAAGGGAAACTCCAGGAAAGACAGAGAGCCTATATACAAGAGCATGTAGTGACAGGACAAGGGAGAATGGATTAAAACTGAAAAAGAGTAGGTTTCAATTAGATATTAGGATGAAGTTCTTTGCTGTGCGAGTAGAGAGGCACAAGGACAGGTTATCCAGAAAAATTGTGAATGCCCTATCCCAGGAAGTGTTCAAGGCCAAATTGGATGGTGCTCTGAGCAATTTGGTCTTGTGAAAAGTGTCCCTGGCCATGGCAGCATGGTTGAAAACATGACCTTAAGGTTCTATAATTCCAGGATCAAGTGCACTGTCAGTAACTCTGAAGATGATGTCAAGCTGTCTAGGGCAGCTGGCATGCTGTAGGAAAGGGATGTGCCCCTGGAGCATCCTGGACAGGCCTATGGGATGAGCCTCATGAAGTACAACAAAGCCAGGTGATAGGTTCTGCACATGGGTCTGGGGGAGGAATGAAGATAAAATACAACAAGTATATTGCTGGAAGCTAAAAGTTCAGGTAAGAAAGGTTCTCCGGTCAGCCACCACTTTCTTTCAGGTTTTTCCTTCTCCTTAATTGTTGTGGCCATTAGCCACAAGATGCACTCTGTCTTCTGTAGTTCAGATGTGAGAGCTCTGCCATGTCCAAAAGAGGGTTTTTTACGAGAAGTGTCAGTACCAATATTCAGATCTTACATTTCCTGATAAAGAGTAAGATTTGGTATCTATTTGACAATGAACAGTAAAACACCATTCAATAAACTCAAGTTATTTCTGTTACATTAATATACTCCTTGCTTACCAGGTTTCATGATTAAAGGACTTGTGTAATTGTCCATAAAGACAGCAGATCAACCAACCAGTCAGTATTTACATTAAAATTCTCAAAAAGTGGAAGATGAAGGTCAACATCCTGTTAAATTTCACTGTGTTGCACAGAAATTAGTTGACCAAAAACTTGTGTCAGTGTCCTTCTGCATACAGCTGCAATAAAATTTACATGCATGTGCTGAGATGTCCTACTTAGTACATATCCTAATTTTTAATTGCTGTTTTATTTACACAAAATATCCATTTTGTCTTAATTATTTTAGAAATTCTGGCTAAATTAGTTAAACTAGTTTTGCATCAAATGGTTTTAGCTTTCACTTCCATCTTTCATTTTTTTAATTTGTTGTGAGAAGTATTACCTACATTCACAAAATTAAGAACCTTGAACAAAGAGATTAAATATTGGTTCTGACATCTCAGGGGGAAATAAAAGGCAAATTGGAAGAAAGATTATTTAACTACAGGCATTATAAGAACCTGATTTCAGCTAGTCTGAATGTGAGATGTGTAATGCAATGTCTGTGTGCATTTAAATACACACTTCTGCTACAATAGTTATGGCTTTATTAAAGCAAAGAGTCTTTTGAATCAAAGATTGCTAATGGTATTGAAATACCTACCTTTGGTTGGTATCAACCGTCATTAAGATTCTAAATATCTTTGGGAATCTGTGCTTCAAGTCAGTGACAGAGATATGCTTCCATTGCTTGGAAACATCCAGCCTGAAGTAAAAACAATTTCTCAAGCCATTAGTATCATGAGGTCTCCTATGAATTCTACGGAAAATAGAAGGGTAAGTAAAAATTTCATACCTTTTTTTTGTAATGTGAAAATATCTTCTATCCACAAAATCAGTTTTTTGAGTACATATCCTTTTTAAGGAAGAAGGGTCAGGAGAAAATAAGTTTTGGGATGTCTTCTTCGTCCATCTTTGCACAGCATAAACATAATAGAAGTGGAAACAGTGCTTTACAACAGCATTTCTTAAGTGGACACAAGTTCTTTGTGGAGGTTGATCTATCTATGAAGTCTTTGAATTCTAAATCCATAGATATTTCTGTCTGGAGAATCTGAGCATTTTAATACCATTTAATCTTACTTTATTTTGATCTCTTGACCACTTTGGACAGCTTGGACATCTTTGGACAGCTTTGTTTTGCCCTTCAAGGAACAAATCTTATCGCCATGATTCTAGAACCACTTGAGATGCTCAGGTGGGATCCGACTCCCTCTGCAGGATCCTTTTTCCAAGACCTATTTTTGAAGCCAACAACAAGCGAAGAGTTATCATCAACAAAGATTTCAACATGATTTGTCAATAAACCTATGAAGTATTTCTTATGGGAAAAAGCTATTTTCAGTTACATATTACTACTCTAATCATTACTACTCAAAGTTAGTACTCCAGCCTCTATGGTACAGTTTTTCACAAAAATTATCTCAGCTGAATTTCAGGTAAAGTTTTAATGAAAATTGTTTAACTATTCGTAAGTGCATAAAAGTCTGTATCATCATGCCACCACAAAGATAAAAAAATTGAATATCATGGATAAGCTGCCTTGTTTTGCCTAAATTTGAAGTGTCAAGATTGTTGTCCTTTCTAAGTGATTTTGTGCAACTATATAGAAGCCATAATCATATTTATCATAGATATTCTTTGATGATTATGCAACAAAGTTACTTTAGTTTTGCAGTCCTTGAAGGACTGCTGCATTAATGAATTCACCAATTCCTTAATGAGTTAATGTTAAACGTACTCATTGTTTGGAAAGAAAATTGTGGGTTTGGATTTTCACATAACAAAAGCTCCTACAGATGAAAGTTCCTTCAGGAAATATTGAAAGTACAAAAGATTAACTGAACTTGCACTGCCTTGCAATTTATTTACATGTCTAATTTTATTATCAAATGATTGTGAGAATCTAATATTGTAACTTTTTTTTAATGCAACTTAAAATTGATTGGGTGCTGTCCTCAGACACAAGCTGCATGCTACTCCTGGGTTGCATATAAAAGTGATGCTGCCCTAGCCTGGTGTTATATTCACTGTGTAGTAAGACAAAGTCACCAAAAGCTTATGTAAGCTCAAATCAAACTTCCATTCAGGGTCCATGCATCATCAGTAAGAAGAAACTAATGGTGAAGTCAACCAACTGGCTTGTGATTACTCTGCTCCAAATCAGCTGAGTTCCAAATTTTCACAAGTGTGCAGCTATTAAATGAAATTTCGTGTTTGATGTTTCCATATCTCTTTGTTCAAAATTGCCACAGTATTAACAAAATTTGTTCCTGAGACAGTGAAACAAAAGGGAAGAGAGGAATGGGGTGGGGGCGGTAATGAAATTAGAAAATGTTTGTAAGTAAAGAATAAGAAGAATGGCATTGTGGGAGGAACAAAGAAAGAAGACAAACAGAAGCAGGGGCACTGGAGAGTGCTGGCAGGATACACAACAAAAAATGCTGCACATTTTAATAGTGCAGTTAGTAAATATTCAGGTCTGTTCATATGCAGAAGACAGCCCAAATCAAGTTGCCCTGCATATTTATTCTGCTCAGGTCAGACGCTATCATAGAGTTAAATCACAACCAGTTCTCAGATCACTGTGAAGCTTGACCCCTCCACCCTTTCCGTGTCAGATCCCTTGAGCACTTCTGCCTTCAGCTAATGCTTTAGAAGAGCTTTAGAATTAAAAGACCATGACCATTAACTTTATTAATTGGTGCTATCTAGCAAGGCAGCTGTCATTCAAAGACATCTGTAAGAACAGTTCTGATCTCAAACTATTCAGACCTACCAGCACATGTAAAATAAAACTATTATAAAATATCTTGTTTGAAGGAAAGAAACGAGCACGTCTCTCCTTCAAGCCCCTTGGACTTGTTCCACTTCACCAAAAAGAAAATTATATTTAAAAAATTTCCTTGATGGTGCTTAGCATCAAGGATGAAATTCCCGTCCTCTGACTTGTGGTATTTCAGGGTGACACACACATTCCACTTTTCACTTTTCAGATTAACAAACAGGGAAGAACATTATACTTACACAACTTCAGACATATGAGTTTATGAACATGTTTTAAAACAGAAATTTTAATAATTTTTCAATGGACACACCAATAATACTAACGTTAATTTGATTTTGCTTTGTGACTGATGGATGTTTTTAATAGAAGTTGGAAGGAACCAACCTGTTTATATTATTAATCTTCAACAGAAACACTTGGAAAAAAGCTGTTGGGACCTGACATACTCAAAGCAGTGAATAATTCAGCTTTATCCCTTTGCAAAATGTTAAGTTACAGGTATCATCTGAAATAAGAGACACTTTTTATTCATTTTCAATGAATAAAAGCACTGTTAAATGAATATCCCTCTTTTTATAATTCTGGCATTTGCAAAATTTTCCATTTTCCATAGGAATAGTTTCTTCTTTAAACAAAGATAGTAACAATTTCCCATGTAACGAGATGAACAGAAAATGCTGTTTCTTGTGTAGTGGAATGTGCTATCATTTATCATGAATGGACTGTTTGACTGTTTGCTCAAGATTTTATCTCACTAAGACTGCACATACCTATTTAGAAATGTGTGTAAGTGTTGTAGATACCCCTAAAATGTTGAATGAGAAGCCTTCATATTTTCTCACAAAAAGAAACAACTGCGCTTATTTAGTATCATAACATTGATAATCTAGTTTCTACACCCACACAGTGGCTCCTATATCCCCATGTTGCAGAACAAGAGATATTTTGACTCAGCAACAAGATCCAACAATAAAAATTGAAACAAAATGGAAAAAAATAAAATAATCAAAGCAGAGTGAAATAAAATGAAACCAAATAAATCAAACTAAACCATCAAAAAACTAAATTTTAAAATTATTGATTTTTCATTTTGATCTGTCTCTGTAACAGAATACATACTATGTAAACACACATACACACGTGATTGTTACTTGACTAGAACTGAAAAAAGGCAAAGTTCTAGAGAAAAGTACTAGCCACTTTAAAAGGCAGGATCGCTTGGTCTTTGGAGAGAGTTATTTCGTCTACCAATATGAGTATATTGTATCCATATTCACAGTTGTTGTAAATAGATTTAAAAACACTTTAATGTATATGTGAAAATAAGCTGTCTCAGCCTGTAGTAGCACACCAGCCTGAAATATATCCAAGAAAGTTAAATGTTCAAATAAATGCTGACTTATTCTGTGAGATTTTATTCAACCATCATCACTCCAAAATGGAAGTATGATATCTCCAAGCATAAAGTGAGTGCAGGTTTTCACAGTGAAGTGTCAACACATTATCTCAAAAAATCTTGGCAACTAATTCCCTGGAAAAAAAGATATTAATATGAAATAGCCCATGAAAATTCTATGGAAGTAGAATGGAAGAATTCTGTGGTCTAGTCTGCAGAACTAGAGGCCTGGGATTCAAAAGGACCTTGGTTTTACCTTTTTTGCTGATACTGAGCAAATTGATAGAAGCCTAATACTCTATTTGATTAGTAATCTAAAAAAATCAGTGAGTGACTTTTCCTGTTAACAATGGTGTTGTCATTGGTAGAAACATATCACGGGCCTTAGGCTAAATTTGCCATCCACTAAATTTGTCATCCCCAGTCCTTGCTTGTTATCAACTTATCTTGAGAACTTGGTCAACGTGTACCTTGGTACCAAATACAGCTTCTTATGATGTGGAGTTCAGCACATAGTAGCAAAGGCATTGAAAATATAAATGAGATTGAAATCAGAGGCCCAAGGAGAAGCTGCTGATTGCCACTGCTGCATGTGACAGAAATGCACCCTTTGTGAGTGACAAAGTTGACCACACTAAACAGTATAAAGAAAACAAGCAGAAGCTCCAGGCAGAAACCCCAAGTGGCTGGGGCTGTAAGGACATTGCAAACTTCCAGAATCTTAGTTGCCAGAGAACCCTCCCCTCCATTTCTCTCCTTTTCTCTCTCTCTCTCTCTTTCTCACTCTCTCTCTCACACTGCCTGGTCCAAGAACTTCGGTTCTTCTTTTCTCCACATGTAAGTTGCAAGAGCACTTAAGCCTGCTCAAAATTGCTCTTCTGCAATCTACAGCTGTTCATTGCAATCAACTTTCTTGCACGGGGTAACACCTCCACAGTTGGAGCTACAAGTCTAGGCTGCTACATGTTTTTACTTTGATTTAATCAATATCAACCCAAATTTAAATAATACACACCTCTACGTTTACCCAGTTTCCATAACATGGCAGTTTGTTTTCAAACAACTTTATCCACAATATTTTTTATTCCAGCTTATTTTCAAGTCTGTTCTCTTTCTCTGTAATTGCCTGCAGACACCATTCATCATGCGTAGCTAGTTTTCCAAACCAGAGACAACCAGCATTAATCTAACAACCCAACCCAGCAAATTCTAATTTCTCTGTCCAGTTTTAATTCCAGACGATCAGAAGACATGAGGTGTTTCCCCAGACTTTCAGCTGCATGCACTCTGACCAGACCAGACAGACATCCTCTAGAAAAATCTATCAATATTCATGTTATTTGTATTTAGCATGTATAATGCAATCTATGTTTTCTCTACTGTTTTTTTAATAGAACCAGTTCACAGTAAGAAATACATAAAATATTGCACAGTTGAAGCATTCTGTCTGGGTTACCTATTACAAAAATGTTTTAAGGACACTTTACATTCTTACTGTCTCTCGTATTGGTATTAATTACTGTCTCATACACAGAATTTAGGCATTCTCATTTTGTTCTTTATATTTCTAGACAGTTTGAAGCTTTTAATTGGTTTCCTTCAGGATATTTCCAGACTGTATTTTACACCTGATATTATGTATTGTACAAAAATAAAGACTTGGCATTTTGATAGATTATGGCATTACCATTCCCTTCAGAGAATCTTGTCATACAACTGGGACATGCTTAAAGAGTTTAATTCATCCATCTTTGCTGCATTCGCAGTCATGTATTTTCTTTTATGAATTTGAAAATTCATCATATTTGTCAAATCATTCATAATGTTTCATTTGTTTAAATAGCTTTGTTTTTATGTAACCAGTCATATTGAGAATGCTTACAGTTTGGTTTCGTCAGTAATCTGTCAGTAAGTTTGACAGATATTCAAACCATCTCACACTTCATTTTCTCCTTACATCTACAGAATGACTTCTATTTTATTTATCTGTTGAAAAATAATACTAATACAAAATGAACAGATTTTTTTAGTCATTATTGATGAACATTAGAGACTTATATACACAGGTATTTACCAAACAAGGTAAGAATATGAATGCTTAAACATTAATTTTTAAATTAAAAAAATTAATAAAATTTGCATTTATTGTACAGTAAAATAATCTTTAGAAATACTACATTACTGTGTGGGTCTCTATAACTGCACCTACCCAAATTAATTTTTCCTTGGAGTACTTCATAGTATATACTATCTCTAAATTCTTTACTTTTTTCCAAATGTATCCTCAATGCAAGAATATATATTGTATACGTGGTATGAACATACAGTTATAACCTGTGTTGTGACCGTTTTATATAACGAATAAAAAATTCTTTTATTTAGTCTATAAATAAAATAATCCATCTTGTTATTTGTGGCTCCTGGAAACAACTACTCCAGTTAGAAAATAGACTTCTCTTTATGTGGTGAACTGAGAACAGTAACATAGACTTTGTTCACAAACATAATTTATGAAATAAACCTGCAAATCTCAGATTAATCAGATAAATTGTAGAATGACTGACCAGTAGTTAGTCTGGCAATAAAACCATGAGCAGTGGAAAATTGATCTGACTCCTCAGAGAGACGACACATGTCCATTTCAGGGATTTAGATCCAGCATAGTTTATATCTATATTGAACAATCTAAATTTCTATTTCCTGTGAGGCTAAGGAGAATTCTATCCTGTTCTTGCAGACAGAATGTCTATTAGATGAAGCACAGAAAAATTAAATAGTGTCACCTTCCATTTGGTATTTCTTTAGCATTTTCAGTTCCAGCAGAGAGTGCATTGGTATACAACAGCCAGAGGACAACAGCACTAAGAGTTCATCCCTCCTACAAAGCAAACAAATTCTGAAAGCTACCATTAGGTGCACTATCAGCCCAAAAAATCCAGACAAAAGTAAAAGCAAGGTGACCCATCACTTTGTAGAATATGGAACAAGATCAGTAAATCATTCATATAATTGCATCAAAGAGAAAATTATATAAGTAAACACAACTTACCACTAGAAAATGTGAAAATTAGTACTGTTTCCATATTTTGGCAGGTAAGTGTTCATTACAGGATGAAAAATAAAATAAATTTTGCCAATTCCTCTACAAAATCATATGCTAATAGATAGCAAATATACCCATGGAGTGCTACACATGCAGGAAACTATATCTACAACCAGTAGAGCAAAATATTTTGGGCCCAGTAAATTAGGCACAGACAGATTCCCTTAATTCCTGCAGTACAATTTAGAAGAGATGTCACCTTAAAATAATAGCTCCAGTCAGGTTTATGCCTAGGGATTATCTTAATAAATTGTCAGTAATTACTTGTATTAATTTCTATGATAACCCAAAGGTGAATGAAGAATAAAAGCATAGCATTTTTGAGACATTAAATAAACAATCTAAGGACAGTTGGATATGGACAGTTTTATGCTGGTTGAGATTAAAAGATATCAATACCAAGCCAAGCGCAGAAAAATAAACCTAGATGTTAGAAAAGGGCCTATGTGCCCAAAAGAGTGCATGATTTTTCTAGCTTTAGCATTTTCCTATTAAAAAGGAATTGCATTTGCTTACAAACATTGCCTCAAACTGCAAAGTGTTTTTAAATGTATACAGAAGTCAAAAAAGGTTCGTTTTCAATTAAGAGGAAAGGTAAAATATCTTTCTAATGGAATAAACAGGGGAAATGAATAGGGGAGAAACATTAGATCCTTCAGCACATCCAGACAGACGTAATGGGAAAAGGGGTACTCGTGCTTCACAAAGTGCTCTTGCTCATGGATACTATCTGAAGCATACACAGTGGAGGAAGACAGAACTTCTACTAGGACAGTCTATTCAAGTCAACAGGCGTTACAGAGAATGGGTGTTACAGAATTAGATCTGAAACCCTCAAAAGTGGTTTTCTTGCTCTTCTCTCCATCTGCATAGGGGCTGCTCCTTCTGTCCCACTAGTTCATTTCTTTACTGAGCTCATTTGACTCCCAAAAAGATAATTATCAGTCAAGGTTAAACTAACAAGCTGAGCTGGAGCCCAGCTTTTTATGCTTAACCTGCTTGCCCAGTCAATATGTAGAACAGACCCTCTGCTCCTGTTACACATTACTTTACTGTACTTCACACCTTAACCAGTTCCATTTTGATACTAGCTGCCACTGTTGCTACAAACTGATTCCCAACATTCCTAGGATTTGTATTGCTGTATTTTTCAAATTATTGCCCAGGGAGACGAGAATTGGCACCTTTGCAGCTGCAAGGACATTATGTGTTCTGCAGCTTGAAACCATAACAAAGAAAGTCCGCATCACATCACATCAGAGTGATGTGATGGTATGGCTCTGGTGGTGAAAGAAATTGAGTAGAAAGAAATAAACTGAAAAACATAGCTTCATAACTTCTATTATTGTCCTTTTAATAGTCTGTGTGGTTTTCTTAAAACAAAGTAACACAATCTTTTACAACTCATGACATATAATAACAGAGTCTTGTATATTTTTTGTATATGTTGAGTTGAAGTTTTACATTTTAGTATTTCATTTGATATGGCGTGTGGTTTTCGGTTTCAAGTGTAAGGGTATTTGTAATTTTTTTTTAAAGGCTTGCTATTTTCTTTTCTCACTGCAAAAGCAAATTATCCTTAGTAAAGCAAATAATTGCCTACACATGGACTATTTTCCTTGCCAAAGCAGTATCTAAAACGAACATATAGTTTTACATGATTCAGTGCAGGACCGTGTTAAAATAAAGCAAGCTGGTGATCATAGCACTAAATTCCAAAATTAGAGAGGATGTATCAGTATTTTGCATGGGAAATGATTCCAAGAACTAATATTTTCATGTAATAATAGAATCACAGAAACATTTATATTGGAAGCGACCTTCAAAGATCATCTACTTCCAACCCTGCTGCCATGGGCCTGGTCACCTTCCAGCAGATGAGGTTGCTCCCAGCCCCATTCAACCTGGCCTTGAACAATTCCAGTGAGGGGTCAATGACAGCTTCTCTGCTCAACCTAGAGACTCACAAGCTTGGAATAGAGGGGAAGAGTCACACAGAAACACACTGAGTCACAGAATGGTTGGGGTTGGAAGAGGGCTCTGGAGATCCATTAGTGCAACTCCCCTGATAAAGTAGATTCACCTACAGCATGATCCTGGGCACAGGATCTTGCCCAGGTATGTTTTGAATGTCTCCAGAGGGAGGACTCCACAACCTCTCTGAGCAGCCTGTTTCAGTGCTCTGTCACTCCTACAGTAAAGAGCATTTTCCTCATCTTCAGGTGGATCTTCCCGAGTTTCTGTTCGTGCCTATTGCCCTTTCTACTGTCACCAGGTTTCACTGAGAAGAGTCTGAGCCTGTCCTCATGACATGTGTCTTCAAGATATTTGTATGCTTTTATGAGATCCCCTCTGCTGGGGGTCGAATTGTTCCCTTTTCTTTCTGTGGAATTTTCTCCATTGTTATGCTAAGTATTTGTGGCTACACCTTAGTAGCAATAGTTTTTCCCTCGCAGGGGGTGGGGGATAAGGGGAGACCGGAAAAGGAAAGGTGGGACAGGGGCCTGGGCTCTGGCTCTCGCTCTCTCGCTGGCTCGTGGGGTGGAAGGAAGACGGCCGGGGCTCCTACCCAGCATCTTCCCTGCCTTCCCAACGCCGGGAGCCGCGTTCCCTGCTGTCGGGCATCGCACTGCTGCCTTCCCGCTTCATCCTACTACCTCCGGGCACTCTGCCGAGCACCACGACTGACACCGTGAGGAGGGAGTCTCCCCTCCATCCCCCTCTCACACCTGGGCCGCCGCTGCCGCCATCACCCAGCCCCCTTCAGCTGCACGGGACCTGCCCTGCCCACACAGCACCGGGAACTGAGCGCAGAGAGAGAGGGCCTGTGGCCAGAGGGACTCGAACTGAGCTATACTGTTCTGTTTTGTTGTCAATCTTTATAGCTGTTGTTGTTTCTGCTGTTTGCCTTGCTAGATATATTAGTAAAGAACTTATTCCTATCCCCGTATCTTCTGCCTGAAAGCCTCTGATTTGCAACTATAATAATTGGAAGGAAGGGGGGGTTGCATTCTCCATCTCAGGAAAAAAGGGGTTCTTGCCTTTCTTTAGCAAATACCTGTCTTTCAAACCAAGACACCCTCTCAGCTGCTTCTTCTGCAGGCTAGCAGGCCCACATCCCTCAGACTTTCCTCACAAGAGAAATGCTCCAGTCTCATAATCTTTGGGGCCTTATGTAGATCCCCTCAGTTGCACCCTGAATTACCAAGCCCAGAACTGGACCCACCACATCCCTCAAATGGTCATGCTTATTTTGATTGTGTCAGGATGTGATTGCCTTTTTGAGCTGTATACAGACAGTGCTGGCTTATGTCCAATTGTTTATCCACAGACTGGATGAAGACTCCAATCTGCAAATCCTTTTCTGTGGGGCTGCTCTCAGTCCATTCATCCCCCAGACTGTCATGATCCTGGGGATTGCTCTGACCCACGTGCAGCACTTTGGACTTGGCCTTGTTGGAGTCCATGAGGTTCTCTTGAGCTCACTCCTCAAGTCAGTCAAGTTCCTCTGGATGCCACCCCTTCCCTACAGTGTGTCAGCTGCACCACTTTACATCATCTCCAAACTTGCTGAAGGTGCACTGTATCCTACTGTCGGTGCCATTGATTAAGAAATTTAGCAGTATGTGCCCTGAGAACATCACTCATCTCTCTCCCCTTGGACACGGAGCAATTTACCATAGCTCTTTGGACATGACCATCCAGAAAGTTCTTCATCCAACGCTCTCTCTATCAAACCTATACCTTTGCAATTTGGCAGCAAGAATTCTCTTGGTTTTACCATGGTCACAATACCTGTGTGACACTCTCAAATCAATCAACAGATGTAAACTATACTGGATATCTTTACTGCAGGGATATCACTAATCTTAGAACAACTTATTTCCTTCCCTAAATATTTTCCCTAAATATTTTGCTACTTAGAATTACCTGTGGGTTGTCACAGGTGCGTTGCAGGTAATAGCTAAGTATTGAAAGCTGGCTCAGATAAGTCAAATTGTTGTAACTAAGCTGACGCAGCTCGCCTTTTCCACCCGCGCTCGGCTCGCCCAGCTAGCTCTCCAGGCGAGACCGGTGCCGAGAGTGGGCCGCCTCCCGGATGGCAGAGAACCAGGAGTGCGGCTAGGGCTGAGAGCCCTCTTGGCTGACAGCGCGTCCGGGGAAGAATAAAGGATCAGGGAGAGTCCTTTTGTGGGTCCAGGATAGGTTTATTGGAGGGACGGGGGAAGCAAGAGGCAACTGAAGGGGANGGAAAACAGAAGCAAAATAACACGATGCAACACTAAACCATTGACATACCTGTTAGAAAAACTTTCAGAGGCTGAAATCCACTAAAATAACTTGCTCTGGGAAAGATAATGTTCTCAAAAAGGCTTATTCTAGTATTTCTAGATTCTCTGAATTGATTATTCAGCATCCTACATACCAGGTGAAATTCAACATACACTGTGATATTTAATTTTTTCCAATTATTCCACTCCCTTTTGCATCCTATAATTTTGAGGCATTGTGCCTCTGTTTCTGCATATATATTCTGAGCTCTGGCCTATAATTTTTGCAGTTGCAGAACCACACAGATATGCTATAAAAGAATCTTCCAAAGCAGCCTGGCAATGCACAGTTTATACAGCGTTCTCAGTGAAAGGGGAACTCATTTAACTTAGATGCCAAAGGTCACTGACACAAAGAGGGAGACAGAAGGATAAAAGGCAACATCTATTTTCAATGAACAGCAGGACAGATTTTAATTTCCATGCCTAAGTTTCCAGCCACTGTCAGCAACATGAGGATACTATACATTTTTACTTAAGTTTTCTATGAGTAGCTTTTCTCCTTTTGCTGGTTCAATTAATTTTACCAAATAATTTCTTTAACTGTTTATATTACACGGTTTACAGGTATGTAATGAACCATGGATATGAAAGTAAGTCTTTTGAGTCAGCAATTGCTGACTGAAATACAATCGCCCAAGTAATTACAGACACCAAAATGGAAGCCACATTTTGGAAAAGGAAAGTGATTTAAGCAAGTAACTCTAAAAAAACCAAGGCATATTAGATAGTATTGTTATGTTTACTTTGTAAGTAGTTTAAGTGATGTGAAAGAAAGAATATGGAAACATAGAGCCTAGAGTACTGTCAAAAAGATAAAAGCTTTAGCGTGGAGAACAAAGCATCTGTTTAATCAGTAGTCAGGTGATGCATCTAATTGTTGAGATCACTTGTTTTCAGCACAGGGATTTTTATCTACAACCTTGAAAACATCACGTGACTTAAAAGCTAACAGCCACTAAAGTTTTATAGCATTTTTTGTTTATATTTAGCTGCATGTAAAATCACTTACAGATATATAAACACACAAAATATAAGCTAGAATTCACTGTGGCACTAGTACTTTTGCTATACAGCATTAAGCCAAAAAAAACTTCAGGATTCCGAACTCTCTCTCTCTCTCTCTCTCACACACACACACACACACACACACACACACACACACACTCACATCACAAGCACAACACCACAAAGACAGTCTTTCTTATGTCTGTAATGCTGCAGCATGAGCACCATTTGTTCTGTGCCAAAATTTACTGCCAGTGTGACTGTCAACATTTTCTACATAGCGAGGTTAAGGAGATTTCATTCTGCTGTTTTCACCTTCTGTGCCAATCCTTTTCATACTTATCTGCCACTTGGCCCACAGGCAGTTAAGTTGCTGTCAGAGGCAACTCAAGCAACCACAAGTCAAAACACTTTCCTCTATACTTTTGGCAGTATAAAAGTAATTGGACCTAGATGAGAGGCCCACAAATGTACACATTGTTGAGTGGTTCAGGAAGAGTCAGTAAACTGCTATCGAGTAGTTACAAAGTTTATAACTGTGACCAATTCTGTACGCAACCTCTGCAAAATAAGACGGAAGTAAAAAGTTCAAGTGTTTTTGCTGCAAAAACAGTCTTTCTAGTACAATTATTCTTGCTGGGCTTATTAATTTTCAATCCCTAGAAGGGAAAACTTTCTCTTTAAAAATCATGAAGTTCAAGGAAATTCTTCTAACTTTCAACTCAAGTTTTTCAATTTTCCTTCAACAAAATTAACTAGTCAGTCACACTGAAATACCTAAATAGGGACTTGTATCTTAAAACATATAACTGAATGGATTCCTGAAAACCTCAGAACAAAAAAAACAATTGTATTTCAAACTCTGATGAAACATAAACAAGACATGAATTCTATGAAACAAATTACCTAAAAATACAGACCATAAAAATAAGGAATTCTTTAGACTTGAGTAAAACTTCCATGCACAGCATTTTAAAACTCCAAAACTAAACTTGGAAAATCCACAATATATAAAAAATCTGTTTTACATTAAAAAAAAAAAAAAAATTAGTAAATAAAATCAAGAGAACACTTGAGCCTGAGGCCTGATGCAGCATAGAATTTTCAGAAAATCTATCTCCACATTTTTTTTATATTTTATTGGGTATGTCTGGAACGGAGGTAACTTCTCCCATAGCAGGCTTCACAGAGCACTGCTGTGAATTTGTGGCCAGAACAGTGCTGATAACACAGCAGTGTTTGAGGTCCTGTCAAGCAATGCTCCCATAGCATTGGGGCTGTTTTGTCATCCCCTACTCTTCAACTTCCTCAAGGCCTGTGTGTAGGGGATGAACAGGAATTTGGGAGAGAGCATACCAGGACAGCTGAACCAAACTGACCGAAGGGATGTTCCATACCATATAGTGTTTGCTGAGCCGTAAAACTGAGCGAAGGGAGAGAGGTGGAACTTATTATTTGTTTTATGAAGCAACTGCTATGCATTCCGGGACTCTACTTCCCAGGAAACTACTGGACTTAACCTTGTGATGCAGGGAATGAGTCTTTTTGCTTTGATTTGCTCCGTGTGCAGCCTTTGCTTTTCTTTCAACCACCCTCACCTTAACTCAGGAGCATTTAGTCTTATTTTTTCCCCTTTCCTGCTAAGAAGCAGGAGCGATGGGGTGTCTTCGTGGGCACCCGGTGGCTTGCTAGGGTCAGCCCAGTATATTTGTAATATATTTATTTCAAAAATATTTTCCTGAATCAAGCTTCAAATGACCTGTCAAAAAGTATCAATATTCAGACAGTAACCCAGGATGAATTGTACTTCTTAGCCACGTGTACATAATTACATAATTGATTTATTACTCCTACTAATTTGGGTTATTTCTGTAGCCATCTAGTTAACATATGTCTTTATCCACAAATTTTGTTGAAGCTTTGCTGTATATTCAGGACAATAACAAGAACACTGTGATTCAATGAAATGAAATAATCTTTTAAGTATGAAATACATTGCAACAGAAAAGCAATGCTATCAAAGTGCACAGGTAAGCAAGGCAGGAAGTTTGCATAAAATAATAATTTTTATGACAAATAATTTTTATGAGTGAAGTTTTGAGTAGCCTTGTGGTTAAATGTCTTGATCATATCAACTGTTATGATTGAATTCTGATGTATGTTTATATTATCAACATGTTGTGGACTGTAATACTTTCCTGTAATCAAATGAGCTTTACAGATTAAATACTACCTATATTGACAACAGCACCTGAATCTAAAAGTTTTAAATGGAAACTAAAAATATTCTTTTAAACTCTTCCAAATGTTGTTAAACATAAAGATAAATAATGTATTTATTTTTATACAGGACAATTCTAATCATAGCCTCTTCTTGCAGGCTTAGGTGACATACAACTTAATATCCATTGGAAATAAAAGGATGGTTAACACTTTACAAATAGTTTCTTGGAAATTATTTTTCAAAAGAAGATAATTTTCCTTGAGTACTTGCCTAAAAATGTCCCTTCTCACCACAATAAAAATCTAGCATGAGAAAGCATTTGGTTTTGAGACAGTCACCAAGAACATGTAGTCATCTCACCCAATGAGAATTGCAGTCTGGATGAATCGTGAAGCAGTGCTTTGCATAAGCTTGATTTTCCCATGTGAAAATGATGCACCATGACACTAATGATACCCAGTTTTCCAAAATTTATGATATCTTTAGAGGTTTCTTTAGATAAAGTTCCTTAACTAAAATTGACATTAAATGTTAAGACAGATAATTTTCGTACCAGACTATTACAATTCTCTACCCATGTTGTCCATGCTTGTCATAAAAGAATAATTTTGGCTGCACAATTTTGGAAGAAGTATCAAAACTCCATAAAAATCAAAGTGGACAGTAAATTACATAATTATGCCAATTTTCAAGGTTTTCTTTTTGGAGCTAAATGCATTTAAAAAAAAGCCAGAAGAAAGTCTGGAGAACAACAGAGAATCTTGTTTTTCTGGTTCAACTTTTCGTAAGTTTCTTCATTAGGCTCTGGTTACATATTCCATACTTTGACTAATCCTACCTAGAAATCTTCTTTCACTTTAAGTTTCTGTGATGGAATGCAAAAGCATGTTTTTTAACTACATCTCATCAGACAATGTGTGTCATAAAGAAGGCTGAAAGGGAAAAGTAACCATCCTTTTACTGTTTAATGGTGCTAAAAGTAATTAATATGCTGTTAATATTTTCTATGCACATCTCAGAGTTTAAATGCTTAGCATTATAGGATATTGCTGGCATGAGCAAGTCTTATAGAACCCAGAATGTTCCATGCTTTTTGACAAGAATAATTTGAACTGCATGGAACAACACAGAACTTAATTAAACAGGCAGGCAAGAGCAAAAACCACAAGAAATAGCATTCTCTTTTTAAATTCAACCTGCAAAACCAAAAATCATTTTTGGATGCAAGCACAATGCAGCACACTACATTTGCACAAAAAGGATATTGAAACCTTATTTTATCCCAAGAAAATCAAATAGGATTTCACTACCATATTAGAACACGAAGACCTTGAAAGCAAGGGGAAATGTGATGTCATGTGCTTGGTGGCAAAATACTACAGAGATTTCATGAAAATGTTAATGAACGTACAGGAAACCTGTAGGATAGAAATGACAGTGGGGAGAAATCAAAAATCATTCTCTTACATGATATGGAGGAATTGTCCACATTGCATAATATGTTAGAGATTTTCTGTATTCACAAAGTAACAAGTAATATAACAGCAATATTTTTAATTAACTGCTCTTCATAAAAAGTAGAGTTAGTGTCTGCATATTGGCAACAGCAATGTCACAAGCATTTTGCAAACAATTTCACAATATAACTCTCCAAAAATAGTGGAGATGATTGATTAATGATGATTGTGTACATGTTGTTAAGTGATAAGAATGATTTAAAATATTACGTAAAACTTTATATCTGCAGTTCAGCTTGTAGTAACTTACCTTCTCTGTAGTCATGTCTTTAAGCCAATAAAGTCTTCTGTAAGCATTTACTCCAGAATAAAGATATCCTTTTCACCTTAACTTACGGTAACAGACAGGAAATTCTGCTTGGTGTAAAGAGACATTTTTACACTAGTGGAGTCTCCTGTGGCATGATGAGAGATTACATCAGTGTAGTCATGCTCCTGTAGGTAGAACCATTGTAACTCTTTGTCCAGTTACAACATGTGGCAAAAGCCAGCAGTAGGGAGTGTGTCAAGCCAGTGATAACCAAGATACCTAATTCACATTGTGGATTTTGTCTAGCACATTAGAACTGATGCAAGTTGTGGAACAAGCTTTATTATCAGCTGGAACACTTTTATTTTTTTCTTTTTCTTTTTTTTTTTATTTGATAAATAAGATGAATTCAAAACATGGCACCTGGACTCCAAACTAGTCAAAGTACAGTGGATCAAGAGAAGAGTAGAGGAGAACATTATATATTAAACTTTGCATTAATCTAGAGTAGTATGTTTATCTAAACACTTCCATGAGTTCATAGGATGAAAGTTTACTCTTCTATTTAAAAAATCAGATCCTAGGGACATGCTTGTGCTATTTCACAGGCAGAAAAAACCTCACTCGTTTGACTTCTGAGCAGAAAGGAAGCTACATGAAGTAAATACTTCAGAATAAAACCAGAGTTTGCAGATATCTGTCCTGTATCTAAACAGGAATTATGGCTATGTTTAAAATGGAGGTCACGTCAAACGCATGTGAATCTTATACACCTCAAATTAAGCAAAGTAATCTGTGTTTGCTGACAAAATAGTATGAAGAAATCTGCATACTTAACGGGTGAGGTCTGACAGAGAAGAGCTGATTGATTCTCAGCTTGCCTAAGTGTCAGTTTTTGGAGGAAGAATCAGCAAACAGAAATAGATTCTACAAGGGACTATGTTAACATATAGTTGTGGAGGTATTCATCTGCCACATTTTGTGCAAAATCACCCTGAATGACATTGTTGGATATTCATTCTAGAGGCAACAATATATTTTTTAAAGTTTATGCTGCATCAAAGACCTTTGTGACATGACCTTTTATGGTTTTGACACACCAGCACTGAACTCTGCTCTGTCCTTTGACTGCCCATAGTCTGAAGTCTCACTTCATAAATTAATGAAGGCAAAGGTGCTACAGAGGCTGTTGGCAGCTGCTAGTTATTAAGCAATATTTCAGAGAGAAAGCCCATTATTTCTCAGAGTTGTGCAGTCTGTACTGGTCCAGTTAGCTTGAGGATGTCAGTTCCAACCTGCAAAATTGCTAACTATTCCTAAGACTTTGTGGCAGTTTATCAATTAATGTCCTTATTAAATGCAAGGAGGGTTCTGAGAGGGTGCTTTAAAATAAATCCCAAACCATGAATAATGAAATCTACCACTTGCACTTTAATTACATTTCCCTTGCCCCACCAGAGACCAAATTTAATGGTTTTCAGAGCATATTCCAATATTTATAAACTTAGATTTTTCAGGCACAATCAGAGTTTAATATGGCTATGAATTTTTTGAATTTAAGAACAAGTTACATATATAATTTTCTTTAAGTTTGCAGGCCTGTAGTATAACTTCAAAGGGAACTATTCCTCAATTTGTCTAAAGATAAACTTAAATTTTAACACATGATCACTTACACTCAGTATTTATTTGAAAATTTCTGTCTGTACAGATAGAGTAATAGGAGTCTATAATTAATCCTCACTGGGAAGCTAACCCTCAGCTAGTTTTATGTTGGAAAAAAGAGAGGACTGGCCACTGAGTAGCACTTGCAACAGTGAAGGGTGAAAGAATTTCATCTCGTTATTTCCAGTTTTGAGTGAAGTTGTCTGCATGAAATTTATATCTGCCCCAGGATTCAATCTGTCTTGTCTGCTCATGTCAATGTGACTATTAAATATAGAATGGTTTAGGAAGACAGATAAATGAAAAAGAGAAGTAAAGAAATTGAGAGCTCTACCAAATGCTGAAGAGTTTTCTTGCCAACTGTTTTGTGTAATTCCTCTAAGGTAAGAGGTATTTTTAATTTACCACCTTGTCATCCATGGTACTTTTGAGATCTTTATAAGCCATACATACTTTGGCCAAGAACAGGCTTCATTTCCAGCAGTCAAGGGCTAGCTGAGGTAAGTTTACCCCTTAACTCTTCAGATAATGGAATATTACAAAAATTCCTTTTCCCCTATGTATCATGAATGAAATGCTTCTCACAGGCCATATCTTTTGCCAGCACTTGAAGTGAAAGTAAGCATAGTTCAGTAAAAGACAATGCACTGCCAGAAGTCCAGACTTTCACCACTTTACTGTTCATTCTCCACTATTGCTCACCACATCTGCCTGTGGAGGATATTGCAATGTCATGATGCAGAATAAATTTGGGGTGATACACAAAAAGAAAGGCAGCTGAAAAACTCCATAAGTGCATTTCTGTCTAAATGTCTGCTGGTAAATGAGCTTACTTGCCAAGAATCAGCACTCCATGCAAGCAAATTGTATCAGCTAAAGGTTATGATGGGGAAGAAACTACTTAGTCTCAGATGCTGTAAATTAAAGGGGCTGTTAGCCAATTTCAAGAGAAGTTTTTTTTAGGTGAACACTGTACAGCAAATTGTCTACCTGAAAGGCTGAATAACTTCCTGTTTTCTTGAGGTGAAGCTTTGGTTTTGGATTTTATGTGATGAAATTCTACCAAGTGTTATGGTATACTATACAAGACAGCTATCTGGCCTCAAAAATCAGAGCAAATATGTTTCAAAGAAGTCTGTATTATCAGTAATGTTTATCATCAAACACAGCTTTCTGCTTGGATGTAAATTTTAAAATGGCCTTGTGCCATTTTAAGAAACATTCTATTTTTAGAAATATTCTATTTAATTTTAAACCTTTCACGTTTTCATCCAGGATGCAAATAGACTTACTCTTGTCAAAGTTTAGCTCTGACCTGATGAAATTTAATCTCTCACATCTAAATCAAGTCTATATTCAGTTTTTAAGTCTTAGGATGTTAACGCAAATAGTTCTAACATCTTTACAACACAGTAATATAATAGTAAAAAGTTTCATGTTAATGTTAAATAGAAGTGACACTTTAAGTCTAGAAACAATCACCACAGGTCATCTTTGTGGAATTTTCTTTGATAAATGGTAGACACTTGCATCGATAACTTAACTACAGTATGTTGATGCATTGAAGAGTAAATTTCACACTCTCTGAAGAACCTAGAAAAATTGCTTCAAAGTTGTTACACATTTGCCACTACTTAAATAACTGCTTATTAGTGGTTCTTCTATTATATCTATCTGTCATGTTGTCTTCTCAGAAAAGATTGAACATGTAGCTCATATTGCAGCTCTATAAAATAATTATCCCTTCACTAAACCAGCTGTCATAGTGTCTTGTCAAACTGTAGAGAGGAATTTCAAAAGTCAGATCAGTGTGAGAATAAGTGCATCAGTAATTTGAAAAATTAAAAAAAAAAAGGAAAAGAAGAATGACTGCCTTAACTTCAAAATTTACGTTGACTTTATGTTAGTGTCTTCAACATTTAGTTGTTTCATTTGCAGCACCCAGAAACAGAAAAGGTGAAGGGTGGCATATCTTGTAAGTGTCTTTCACTATCAAGCAGCAAACCAAGTGATAACAGTGGAGTTGGGTAAGAACAGATTGTAAAGTTAGTCAAGAACTAAAACAATTAAACATAGGACCAGCAAGATCTCTGAACGTGGGTTTGTTTTAACTCCTCAGTCAAATAGGCATTCTAAATTCACCTCTCAGTCTAGTATGCTTGATATTCCCTATTTTCTTGAGGTGAGGCTTTGCCTCTATGTTTTGATGTGATGCTTTTGATGTGATGCAATTCAATTGAGTGATATAGTACAAAACACAAACCTGGCATCACACATCCCTACAAATATATCTCCAAGAAGACTCATCATCAAGAAAATTGACAAAGCATTTGGCTTAACTCCTTGGTCAAATTAATATTCTACACTCATCTTATCTCTTTGCCTAGTGATTACAGACAACCTTGAATTCTGTTTTATCAGAGAACATCTTGTAAAGATGAAGGGCAGAATACCAATCAGTAATGATATCACTGAACAATATGGAGCTTCACAAAATCAAGAGACATTCTTAATTCATCTATGATTTCAAAGCCTCTTGAAGCAATTTGTTTTGCTTTATGCTAACCTCAGTAATTTGAAAAATGCTGTCCTAGATGTTTGTTTCAATAATAAACGATTTTCACTACTGAATACACAAAATCCGCGCTTAAATCAGAGTTTTATCTGACTTAAACTTTAGTTCCTCTAAGGACTCCTGTAGTATTTCCACTCCCTTCAAAAAAAACTTTAGGTTGAAAATCAATAACAGTTGAATAACCAAAAAAAAAAATTAGGTATTATTTGACCTCAAAAGCTTGAATTTTTCCTCTGAATTAAAATTTTCAGACTCTCTACAAATTCATGAATAAGCCAAAGTGAAAGTATGAACAGTTTCCTTGCTTCAGGCATCTTCCCAGTTCTCTAGAGATGGTACCTTAACTCTCACAAGTTATATTCTAGCAGAAGTTTCTTTCTGGTTGTGTTGGGCTTTTTCCTAGTTCATTGTTGTTTGCAGTTCTCTTGGTCTCCACTATATCCAACACCTGGAGATTTAAACATGAAATTGAAGCCAAGATTAGACGTTCTCCCCCAGGTCCCCCAAAAATAATGAGTAACAGTACTCATTAACATTTATGTACAGTACTCAGTAATACTTATTGTTTAGGATTGCCTGGGGTATATGCCTGCTGTTTCCTGGTTCTCCAGCCATAAAAATCTATGCCAGCCATGCAGATTTGTTGCATTTTTCTGAGTCAATACTAGAAAAATCCTCTTCTTATTTAAGGGAAAATTGCTACTTTGTAATGGCAAACCCTAGGCCTATTTTAAGTCAGTTAAGTCAGTGTATAGAATAGTTCATATAATTAAACAGGAACAGAAATTTGGGGCAATAGATAATAGTACATGATGTACTGCCAACAAAGACAAATGTGCTTTGGAAATTTCAAGGGTCATCTCCATATTTTAAGGCTCTGTTAGTGAAGTAGGGCCTCATGGAAGTAGGAATTTGGGATGGTAGCAGAAGACTTCCTACTGAGTCCCTTAAAGGACACAAAAAAGTTACAACAATCATTAAAAATCACCAGAAGGACATTCCCAAAATATACAAAACAAGCTCTACAAAAAACATAAATAAAGACAAGTGGAGTTTGCTCCAGCATTCTCTTCACATTTAAGGATTGCTGCTACTCAGCCACTCCAAGTTCTTCCTCACCTTCCATGGAGACAGGACATTGTTTTTAAGTTACCATAAGATACATGTTAGAAGAAAAAGCTTTTTTTTTTTCTTTTTAGCATACATTTGGGTTAAATTTGAATATTAAACAGCGTGTACATAGGTGTGGCTTCTGGTACAGTGTTACCACATCAGCAAGGAGTCAGGCTAACTTTGGATGCAGTGTAATACACTCTTTCAACTTCATCACAGCCACAAGACAAGAAAGCTTTTCATTTATGACATATTATCTGCCTCTATAGGGTTGTGACAGGATGAGAAAATGGAGGAAAAAAAATAGAAAGTGAATTAGTACCTGCAAGCAAGCACTCAGATACAAGAGAAAAACACTATTTACTGAGGAGCTAAGAGAGGAAGCAGCTTCTGCTCCCTAGCAAAACCTTTTAGAAACAGCCACCAATCTATAACCGAAGCTCTCAAGAAAAGTCCTGAAAAAGGCTTAAAAACATTTTCACTTAGCATGCTCCCTAGGACGTATTTTCATACAGAAAAGGTAAAAACAGCAATGATATAACAGCTGATTTTTCAAGACAATTCTTATGTCTCTTAACTGGTAATGAGCTGGTATAAAAAACAAATCTAAAAGACAAGATCTAAAACAGGAATGAAATCTAATAAAGCTAGAAATCATTGCTTATGTTTACATAGTTGGTACAATGATTTCCAGCAATACTTGCAATAATCTTTCCATTTCTTACTATGAAAAATCAAGTTTCAATAGATGCATCACATTCTTCAGTGTCTTCGCACAATAATCAGACAAAATAATTCATTCAAGAATTAATTTCTCATGTGTTTAACTTGCTGATTTCTTCTAATGATTACATGTCAGAGACTGGTGTAACAATGAAGTGCCTGAAGTAAAATCTTCCTAACCACAATCACATTGCCTGTACTTGTCATTGTTTCCCAAGCAAAGCAGAATCCAGATCATCAAATATTTTTGTACACTTGATATCCTTATCCCTGAGGATGCCAGCTGGGCGATCTCGCAGTGTATAAAATATGTTCTATACATCCAACCCAAACCTATCCTTTTTTGGTTTAAAGTCATTATCATTGTTGACAGCCCCTTGTCTGTCAACACATGCATTGATAAAAAGCCTCTCTCTCCTTCTCTCTCTCTCTCTCTTTTATAAATCCACTTTGTATAACACAAGTCTGTAAAAAAGTCTCCCTGGAGCCTTCTATTTCTGGGCATTAAAAACCCCAACTCTCTAAGCCTGCCTTAATAGATGATTCCATCCCTCTAATGATTTTCATGTCCCTCCTCTGAGCCTACTTCAACAGGTCCCTGTTTTTCTCGTTCCAAAGGCACCAAAGCTGGATGCAGCACTCCAGGTGGGATCTCACAAGAGCAGAGAAGAGGAGTAGGATCACCCCCCTCAATCTGCTGGCCACACTCCTTTTTTTTTCCAGACCAGGGTACAAATGGATTTCCAGGCTGCAAGTGCACATTGCTGGCTTGCACAAGACATGTTCCCACAAAAGCACATGCTACTGCACACCTAAGATCACACACTTTTGGTTGGTGCTGTTAATATCTCCTACTTCAATCTACTTACAACAATTCAAACACATATTGTAAACATGACATCGTTCTGAAACCTCGTTTCTACCATCTCCTGAAACGCTGTCCAAGGAAACTAATCAATTGTAATTTATAGGTCAGGTACCTCACATTTCAAAGTGGACAGATTTCTTTGCATCCTGAATTTCAGCTGCTCTAAATGCTGTGTAAGATTCACCATCTTAATTATCTTTTGGTCTTCTGTTGCTTTTAACCGTGCTGTGTACTGAGTCAGAAATATTGTTCTGGCATCACACAATTCTGTCATGCCTACTGTTCATCGCTTTGAAAAATGGAAAACATGCAATCCCATAATTTTATGGGTTTCCACCAACAAGGACTGACAGAAGGGCAGTGAAAGCCTGTATCTACAAACATTTTCCTTATATAAAAAAATAGAAATTAACAGAAGTTGAACTAGGCACTGAACCCATTTGATTGCAATATTTACATGGTGCTTTGACATTCAAGAACTCATGTATTATTATGAATCAAGAAAAAAGGAAAACTTCAAAGTGGAACATTTCTGATATTCTGAATTTACACATTTCTCTTTGTGCTCATGGGCTTAAACCATACTTAACTTATAGGTGAAAAGATTTCAATGTATTTCAGTTATTATTCTCCTTATACTTCAATCCTGTCCCTCAGAAGTCTATGGGTTTGAATATAGGCAGCTCTTTTATGACAGAGATACATTGAGGCTTTATCATAAGAGGCATATCAAAAAAACACAGCTAGAGAAATACAAAGAAAAAAAGGAAAAAACCCTTACCCAGCAGCCAGAAGACCTGTCTGTTTCCAAAAATTCAAAGTCCATTATTTGTTTTCTAAGACATTTCTCCACAATTATGAATCTGTCCCTGACTGGTATTCTTATAAACAGCTCATATTCAACATCTTCAGGATTTCTTTACCCCCTAGTTACAGACAGTTCGTGCTGAGCAGACTGGTTATTTATTTCAAAGCTCCCAACAAATCCCAACACAGATTCATTACAATGGCCAGTCACTTTGATTCTAGCTTACCCCTTTAAAATCCAGGCCCTGGAAATTTCTGAATTGTCTGCAAAAACATACTGCAAAATTCACAGGTGATATGCAACCAATTGAGATCTCATCTTCTTGATGAAAATTTTGAAAATTAAACAAATTATAACTCAGGTTTGATAGCTGAACTACCTGCTTTTCATGTAGCACGTTTTCCTCATACTGTCATCTATCCACTGATCCTTAATAAGAAGTGAAGCAGTATTTTTTACCCCTATTGTTCATAAAGAAAACCAAACCAAATCACTTGAGATGATAGCTCTTTAGTGTGGAACTTGAGAGGACCTTTCACCACCAAGTCTCAGAAAACTCACCAAGCCTAAATATGACTTAATCTCAGACTATTCCTCCTATCAAAGAATCCAGATGGGCTAGGAAAAAAAACAGTAACCGGAGTTATTTTACAGGTGTTGGACCAGGGAAGTCCTCAGAAACATGGAGTAATCTAGAGAACATACCTAGCCACAACATAGCCAAGAACTGCATTGTCCTACTCTCATCAGAAAAAAATTCCAACACACATAACATAAGATATTTGTACGCATGCCTCAGTAATCTTCCCTCTTTTGGGGCCAGCTGCTCAAAATGCATCCCCATTTTATTTTTCTGATTGAAGCCTCCATTACTACAAAGTTAGCTGTAATAAAGTTAACTAAGAAAATATACTAATTAAAAGTAAATTAGTGGTCTCACACAGTCCTTATCCCAAGGTTAATTGTATCTGTTTCCTAAGGTGCTTTTTAAGATTCAAAAAACCAGAAGATCTACTGTTAGATACTGCTACAGATAAGCTGCAGAAATCTGAAGCTTTACATTAAACAGACGAGGAAAAAATCATGCACTCATAAAGTTGCAGTTTGTTAAGTTACATGTAGATCAGTAGTTAACACAAAATCCAAGAAACACAGTAGTTTCAAGTGCTGAAGTTTTATTTCATATTGAATTTTGTGGTTTTAATGACACAACACACAGAGTTTATTTAATTCCAGCAGAAACAATACTGAAGATCTACTGGGTGCAACTCTTAATACTCATCTGTTCAACCAAAAGGACGATCCTTGCTTTTTCATATGCAAAAGACCAAGATTCTGGTGCAATACTTCACAGTCACAGCTGCTGCAAGACTACATAAATGCAGGTAGATGTAGTGTGTGCTACAGAAATACTGGCTGCCCTGAACCTGGGTCTGTGCAGAGCCACATACTCTTCCCTTTTGAGCTGTTAGGTCTTTACAGCACTGTATAATATATCAATTATTGCAGGTTAAAATCAAGTGTTAAAGCAGAAAGCTATTTAAACATGTTCATTTATATAGGGCATGACCCATGGTAGATTCAACAGAAAATAGTTGTCAAGCACCTTCTTTCTTTCTTTCTGGTGTATTACAATTCTGAAGTATGGCTTGGAATGCCTTGCAGGTTTAATTTAATTACTGTAGCACTGACCTTTTTATACTATTAACAAATAATCCTTTGTCCCTCTAGACTAGGGTGTTTGTTACATTTTCTGCCCACAGCTTAAAGCACATTGATTCCCAATTACCAGTTTATAAAAGTCATCTTTTTACTGCTAAGCCACCTTTGATGCATGACTTTTCTGCCCATTCCCAAAGTAGTTTTAAAAGTAGACAAGTCAAAAGAGGTAATAACAAGATTAATTAAAAGTTACAGGAAATAACAAAGAGATCAAAACAAAAATAAATTACTGCAACAAGGTCTCTGTGTACCTTCTACACTTCTATTATCAGAAGACTGTTTCTTACCATACAGGCTGTATTTTTATACTGAGGATATTATTTGTCAAGAATGAGATAAGAGAATTAAAGGCAATTAAAGTCATATTAGAGTGGGATCACACTCTAGATACAGTGCTTGAAAGGATATGAAATTACTATCATTGTTGTCCCAAAATGTAATATCTTAATATTGCAGTGTAATATAAATTTACAGTTACATTTCTAATCACAAGCTTTCTCCCCAGGGTTAAATTGACCTGGAGGAGGAAGGCAGGTTATGAGCTAAAAGGGTCACATGTCCTGTATCCCTTCATAGATTTTCTAGGGGCATCCTTAAAATCCTACAATCATCAGGACAAGATTAGGATTGCCCAACAGCATTGATTTGGGTGTTACAGTCGGTTTAAGGAAATTCAGTGCAATGTGAGTTTACCAGACCATCACAGATACCACATTTCCAAACCATATAGTACTTGTCAATCTTCACTACCCCTGCCCTTCTCTTGTGCTGCAGCTGGTTGTTTTGGTATAACAGCAGCTATGCTGGAAAGGGCTCTTCCATGGCTTCCTCTTCACAGTCATTGGCCTTATCTTGAGCTACACCTGCCTTAAAGGCAACAGTGTTTCCTGAGTTGCATTTCAGCAGGGATTTTTTTGGGCTGTACACATCTGTCAACCATTGACTTTCTCATGAGTTCCCCAGTGTTTCTTGAACATTGACATGCATTTCCTAGGCATATGATTATTTCCTCTTCTTCCATAGTTTTTCCAAACTAGCACATTTAATCTCTAAGTTCAAACACCACTACCAATGGTTTCAGTATTTTTGCCTCAGAGCCAGTGCAAAATTATTATCCCATCTTTACATGTTTACAGGAAGTTATTCACTCAGTTGCATTCTACATTACTAAAGAATCTGCAACCATATTAGTGAATAAAGAAATTTCTTTTGTCAACAAAAAAAGTATAAAATTAATATGAGCATAAAGGTTTCCCACAGTCCCAGATGAATCTTCATAGACTTGATGAGTAGATCCCTGCAGACCTCAAGATATTCAACAAGAACATTGGCAGGATCCTGCACCTTAGCCAGGTCAATCCCCAGTTTCAATACAGACTGCAGGGTGAACATCCTGAGAACAGCCCTACTCGGAGATATTAGAGGCTGAAGAATTGGACATGACCTAGCAGTGTCTGCTTGCAGCCCAGAAAGATGATCATATGTGCACATGGGTGTATAAGATCTGATGAGATGCATCCCAGAGTCCTGAGGGAATTGGCTGAGGGTAGTGGCCAAGACACTCTGCATGGAGTGGATGAGAATATATATACACCATCAACATGAAAAGATATCTATCACCCCAAAATGGTTTTATATGTATTAACATAGAGGATCAAATGTAGGCTAGACCGTTCAGTGGAAAGGCACAAATAAAAGAAAACACAGGATGTTGTTGATGATATAGTTATTTATGAAAGTCTGTCTAACTGTCTATAAATTTGAAAGTATAACAAAATAGCACTGCAAGCTCAGTCACCACTTTTTTAATCTATCACTTCTATATCTTCACCTTGGAATGACAGCACCCTTTTGTTCCACTTTAATGGGTAACTCTACTATACTTTTTAGATCTAAGGCTGTACACAGAACAAGTTTTTCTGTGAAATTAACTCTTTGCTAAAGATCACGACTTTTAGCAAGCTTGTGAGAAAAGCCCGCTGCACATCACAGTAGTCTGTATGCTGTATACACCTATATACACCCACGCCCCATTACAGGGGTTCTCAGACTCATTGCTTGGTGAGGGATGGCAGCTCTTTGCAGGATCCAGGAAGACCTAGAGCAACTCAAGGAAAGTTTCTTATTGTTAGAAGAGGATCATATTACAGCAAAATAATTTAGAACAGCATTTTGAGGGCTAATAGAAAATTCTGGTACTAAAATGTATAGTTCTCAGCTGTCTTCCTCACCAGTTTATTGCTTGCCTGAAGCCACACTGCCACATGAGAACACCTGTCTCAGCAGCTTCAGTTCAGCAGCTAACTAGTGCAGAGGACAGCAGGCTAGCTTAAACTGTGAAATACAGTCTGGGGACAGTGCAGACTTGCAGCCATGCTTGTTTAAGAGCATAACCCACTATCTCACCTATGAAATGAGTACCAAGCTGGTTATTTATAAGCTGTTTAGTTGACACTGGAATAATGCAAACATTTGACTTGAAGAGTTTTACTGCTTCATTTTGTTATTGTAGTCACATCTCAAAACACCTAAGAGATTACTTTATCCTAAAGAATTAAATTGGCCTAAAAATATAAAGAAATGGGATGTGAGAGTGGATCTTTTACTTTATCTTAAATGACAATGTATTAGGTTGCACATATGTTGAATGAAATTAAGACCAATTCTGGAGTTGAAATTTAGATAATACCATGTCCTAAGAACATTGATATATGTATAAGCATTAGAAGTTAACTACAAAAAGACCCCTTTTCTGGCCGAAGGAGTGGATAAACTCAAGTTCATGAGCTTAATTGGAATGCAACACCAACATTCCCTGATTCGCAAAGAGAAGCATACAGAAAAAAGAGCAGCTACAGTGCCCATCCTCTCCTCACCATCACATCAAGTAATAAACCAGCTAGTGTGTCTCTCCTGCACCCTTTTCTTCACTGCAGGGAAGAAATGGCTTTATTATTGGTATGTCAAGCTTCAACAGCTGCTGTGCCAGCATCTCAGCTTGGAATACTTGAGAGAGAACCAGGAGGGAGAGCCGGAGGGGAAGGATAATCTCTAAAGCCACTTAATTTTCATTCATCTCACTGGAAAAAGAGTGCTTACAGGAGTAATTTGAGTTTTCTGAACACCTTTCTACCTCTGCCTTCAAGCAGCCTTTTTTTTTCCCAAAACACAAAGCAGTGTCTGACACTTTCTGCTCAATTGTGCTGTACCTACTGCACCTTTTAGTACATACTTCTGTTATAAAAAAATAAAGTTCTGAGGAGAAGCAAAGCCCTATAGCAGCAAAGATGTACAGAACAGTCACCAACAAGTAGTTCAACAAGCCATCAAAGGGCTATAAATACTTAAGAAATCTGAGTAGCTTCTGTTTTTCCCAAAGTTTGCCCTGTAGTTATGAGTCTAATTCAACTTCTTAGTTAAACAGCAGAGACCATGCTCTCTTATTTTTATGCTAGCTTTTAAGAATTAGGTGAGATTTGATCAGCTTCATCAACCAAAATATATTAATAACTACACCAAAATCAAGAAATTTCCAGGTCATCACACAGCACTTAATTGTTGTCATGCCTTCCCAGAGGCTCCTTTTTTCCCCTTGCATTCTTTCCATCAGTTCACACTAGTGACTCATTCCCCCATCATCAAAAGAACTCACATCTATACACATGAATCCAAAATTTTATCCAAACCATTATTTCTTCTAAACAGAGGAGTAGCAGGAGAAAGATGCAACTTCCCCCATTTTGAAGCAGTGTCAGGGCTTTATTTTCTATCACATATTATTTCTATGACTTCAAATGATTAACTATCCTATCCTTAGTCAGCAATCACCATAGCCATCTATTTCTCAACATATTCCTGACGTGGACTGTGCACAATCACTTTGATTTTATTTGGTCTGACATCTTTGATAGCTGATGCATTCAACTGGAAGCTTTACACACGCATGAGTTAAAAATGGTCCTCTTTCACCCTCCTAAAATTTGTCCCTGGGAGAGACTACATACACATTCTGGAGTCACTACGCATATCTCAAAACATCAACACAATAACACATTTAACAATAGTGTTGTCTTGTGTGGAATTTTTTAAATACAAAAGAATGCTAATTTTTCAGAACAAACTGTTTTACTGAAGAAAAGCAATGTTTACAGAGAGTTTACTATATTAAGGACTCAAAATTATATTAATGATTTTTATTTATATGCTATTCATATATAATATATTAAATGCAATCATTTAGGAAACACATCTTAAGAAAGGATATATATGCCAACAGTTGCACCTCATTCAATGCAAGACAATTTTCTCTGCCAGAAGGCTGAGTTCTGTGACCATACTACAGATCACCCTTCAGAGGCAAAAGAAATGTGGAATTCAATAAATGGAGTTCCTAATCATATATTTTTCAAAAAGTTGGGACATTCTATTTTTACAAATTATTTTGAAAAAAAAAATCCTACCATTCAAGAAGAAATTATTGTAAAATCAAAGTAAATAATGGATCATATTTCAGTGGATTGAGGCAGTATGACAAGGTTGACAAATTATTCTGAGATTCAGGCAAACAATGCTTACTGACTTCAAGGGTAACTGTATGTTACAAAAATCTCTAAAATCAAACCTCCTATTTCTTAAGTAAAGACCAAATCCAGATTATTTGGGGCTTTTGGACTCTGAAAGTAACTGATCGTATTCCAATAAATAGTCATTAAACCTTAAACAGGAAGATGCCACAATCTCAAATGTCATAAAATCATAGAATGGCTTATGTTGGAAGGAACCTCTGTCCTATCATCTTGTCCAACCCACCTCACATGGGCAGGGACATCCGGATGGGGTTTTGATCATCTTGAGATCAGGTTGATCAAAGCCACATCCAGCCTGGTCTCAAACATTTCCAGGGGTGGAACATCCAGCTCCTCTGGGCAAAGTGTTCCAAGGCCTCACCATCATCGCAGTAAAGTATTTGTTTCTTATGTTTAATTTAAACCCACTCACTTTCTGTTTGAATTCATTCCTCATTGTCCTATCTCTGCATGCCCTTGTATAAAAGCCCTCTTTAGCTCTCTTCTAGGCCCCTGTTAGGTACTAAAGGGCTGTGTCCTTTCCCCACGGACTTCTCCAGGATGAAAACCCCAACTTACTCAACCTCTGTTCCAACTCTCCCCCTGGAGATGTGCCCCAGCCCTGCTCATCCTCACGACCTTCCTCTGGACTCACTCCAGCAGGATGATGTCTTTCCTGCACTGGGAACACGGCACTGCAGGTGAGGTCACAGCAGAGCAGATGTGCAGGATCTCCTCCCCTGCTGGACACCCTGCTTTGGATGCAGCCCAGGACATGTTTAGCTTTCTGGGATGTGAGCACATACTGCAGGCCTATGTCCAGCCTCTCAGTTATCACTCTCCCACAAGTCCACTCAATCCATTCTCCACCCAGTCTGTCCTTCATGATCTTCATATGGCCCTACCCCTCCAGACAGCCATGGTTCCTCTGGATGCCATCCTTTCCCTCCAGCATGTCACCTGCACAATTCAACTGGACGCCATCTGCAAATTCTTAGAGCGTGCCCTCAGTTCCTCTGTCCATGCCACTGACAAAGATATTTAGCAGCCTTGGTTGCCACCAGCTCCTGAGGAATATCACTTTCCACCAAGTTTTTGTCTCAAATGGTTCCAACTGAAATAATCTTTAAGCATTTGTATAGCAAATGAATCACATGCCTCAACACAGACTAAACCATTACATATCAAAAATATAGAAAATTAATAGCTTCGTACAAAGTATACCACACTGGGCAACATATTGCATTATCATTAAATATGAACAACCCAGGTCCCAAAAAGTTTAATGTCAGGTGAAGCAATGAACCTGGAATAGAGGACATAGAGACATACCATCGCCCTTTTTGCTCTACGTGGAAGATCTTCTGTAATTCACTAACTGCTATCTTCTTTTACCACTTTTAAAAGTTTCCTTGCCAAATGTCCACCCCATATAATTCAGTCCTGACAACTCTGCTGGAAAGTGTACTTCCAACAAAGAATCCAAACTCAATTTTCTTTGTTAGTTCATTTTAATACATGGCTTTTAAAACCTAAATTTGAGCCAGAGGACATATTTAAAATAGCATCTGCCTAATTGTACTTGCAAAGGATACTTAATACATGGTTAGGACACATCTTCTAGCTATAGAGTATTTATATAAATACATAATTTATACTAAAAAGTATAATTAATTATAATTAATATAAATAATTTGACATCTCAGAAGCAGATTTTATTCTTAAATAAAAGACCTCTTGACCTCTTCAAAA
>VWZS01000931.1:166589-212761 GCA_013397075.1 Rhabdornis inornatus | reverse complement strand
ACATATCATATCTTCAGGTTTTTCCTCAGCTCTAAGCAAAGTTTCAATTTTATACATGTATTGTGTGCAAGTTTGTAATTCAGATCCTGATCCTTAGAGCTGGGATATGATCCACAGAGTTGTGGGAAAAGCAAGGTCTTGTGTGTAAAAGACACAAAAGTCTTAAACACATTATTCCACAGACTTTTCCACTAACAGAAAAATACAATACCACAGAACTAATGTGACCCACTGNAAAGATGAGCAATATTCATTTAATAGGTTTTAATGAATAACTGTAAAACCATCCTTTAGATAATCTAATGCATAGACTAAATTAATTGTTGGAGAAATGTCTTCTTTATTACAGTATTAAATAATATATCAAAACTAGGTATTTTTCCTCAGTTAAAGATTTAGTATATTTTAATGGATTATTTACCTTGAGAAAAAAATTTCAATTTATTCTGTGAATAAAATCAGAAGAGATTACAAATGTTGAAGCAATAATTTTACAGTTTTTTAAAGTAATTTTATGTTTACCCTGATAAATTGCATTCATTTTTGATAGTTACTTTAGTCTTCCGAAAGAAATCTCCTATTTGGAAAATTGAGACCCCTAGGGAAACAATATTTGTTTTAATGTACCCATCTGGTGAGTTGAATATTGGCTTTTGCAATGCACTTACTTTCAGTCATCTAGCCTGGTAGTCAGTTCTATTGTCTTTTTTTTATTATCAGGAGCTTCAAAGTAAATAATAAAGAGGGTTTGTGTGCACAAAAGCAAATGTTGACTAAGTAAAAACCATAAATAAAATGTCATTTAGTCAGAGACACACAAATTCTCATAACTTATTTTACACTTTTTCACTTGGCCTTCAAAAAACATCCAAAACAAAGCTATCTACGAAATTTCCTGAAGAGCATTTTATTTTTTCTTATCCACATATATAAATTAAAGGACTTCCTTCGGCACAAAACCAGTCTACATAACATCATCATCCCTATGTGTAGCTCAGTCTGCACTGGAATAAAGCAAGAACTCAAGCGCAGAGCAGGTGGCCAGTGGGTATTTTGGGATAATATCACAGCATTTGACTTGCATTTATCTGGAGAACTTTAGGATCATTACCGAACTTTTAACAAGCTCTTAAAAGCCATCAGGAGTCTTCTCTCTTCGTAGAGAGGAAAGCCACAGGTTTTCTATTTGAAAGGGAAGAAGCTTCAGAGTACTCCCATATTCACCACTGCCCTATGTGGAGAACCCCAAACTTTGGAGTAAGTTACTTGGGAGTAACGCTACAGTCACAAGTCTTTCCAACTTACTGAGCAGCTGTCCTTGGATGTAATTTTGGAAGAAAGTTTCTTCCTCTCCTGGTTTAATTATAGAATCATAATTTCATTAAGATACATGTACAATGTTACCCCCAGTGCATCATTAAAATGATGGAATGCTGTTTATCTCATTAAATGTCTTCATACATGACAGGATTACAATTAGTATATTATCTCCAGAGAGCGTAAATTTTTGATCAAAACCAGATATTTTATAACAAATCATTTCCATCTTACAGTGAAAAAGAAAGATTATTTAAATTATTTCTTAACTGAAAGTTGCAAGTTTCTTCGTTAAAATGTTTTAATATGTGTTGTGCAAACCGCATGCCATTGAGATTCTGTTTTGTTCTATCTTGCTAACTTGTTTCCAATCCTGGAAGAACTCATGTGAACCTTTTGACTTAAATGGTGAATTTTGCTTGCAGTATATGACAAAATGTAAATTAATAGATATGGGTAAAACCACAACTTTTAGAACGTAGCTAGTTGGACTATAACTTTTACTGAAAAAAACTGAGGCCATTTCTACAAGGCAAATAATCAAGCTTTTAAACTTGATTCTCTGCTTGCTACTTTTTAAAATTTATTTTTAATTTGTTATTTCAGTATAAGGCAGATCATGACTTAACCATATCTCACAACAAAAATACAAAGTCTCAAGAAAGTTATTTAAATTTGTGTTTAAATCAGATCTTCTTTTTAAAATGCTCCAATAATCTGTGAAGATATCAGACAGAAACCATCCCATGACTAGCTGCCCATCAGTCATTTGTATAGCCTTGTTTAATGATTCGTCTTAAGCTTTCATCTCTCTTCATGCACTCCTTTGTAACTCCCAGCTCCTACCACAGTCCACATTTGTAGCTGACAGAGGTGTCATATTGCTCCTCTAAGACATTCATAACAATCTTACACCAAACCTCACGGCTCCTGCTGAAATCTTTCCCACTTACTGAGATGTCTCTTCACAAGCAAAATTTGCTTGTGAATCAGATCTTTCCTCCAGATCCTATCGGATTCTTTCCTCCAATCTCAATAATCAAGCTGATCCCTCAATTATTCTTTAAGTTAATATCAATGGCTTTTCTTTCCCAACAGATACTTGCTTGAAAACACTTCCCTGTTTTCTGATAGCTTGCAGTGTCATTAGAAACACAACTGAAAAGACAGCTTCTGTAGTATTTTCAATTCAAAGGAAACATTGAAAATAATCATAAACTGATGGGGAAGAGAAGGAAGAAATTGTATTTCCTTTATAGAATTATTCCTGAAGGAATTTGTTATTTCTGTGTTAAAATTTGGAGCTGAATTCAATTATAGTGAATGTATCCAGGTAGTATACAATAATTTATCATTGACAGAAGACATTGCTGAAAATGCTGTATAGAAAGCCCTGAGCAAATAAATGTAGCTGGTAAAGCTTAAAAGAAATAAGAGTCTCCTGTTGAAAAGGCACAATAGATGGACAGGCATTCAGGCACAACTTGCAACACTTTGCAGATCTATTTTTCCAGCCTGTTCTAAAAGCAAAAATAAACTGACATGCAGACACAGCACAAAACATTTTGAAAGATAATTTTTAGTTTATGAAAATGTTAAAAAAACCTGCTTCGTTAACTCTTTAGTTTTTTATTTAATGGTGGTCACTAGAGCAGTAATAACCCTTAGACAAGAAAAAACTCTGGATATTCATCACGTGATACTGTTCTTCTCTCATTATGCAATTATAATTCTTTTAATACAATAAAAGATACTTTACAATTTATGAGATGGCTACCTAATATCAATTCTCCATAGAAATTTTTGCTATAGTCTTCAAAAAGTTCTTCACAGATCTTCACAGCAGTAGTTGTGCCAAAATACAACTAAAACTGCATAAATTTTATCTTGAGCTTCAGTCTTGCAGCTCAGGCCATCGGCTCATGAGGTTTTTCAACCAGCACATGGCACCTCCTGCTTCTGTCACTCATTCCCACTTCTTTATCTTACACACCCATTTTTATTACTAGATACTAAACTAATATAGGTGAAAATAATTGTTTTTCTTTTTCATATGTAGCTGAATTCAAGAGGATAAGAAAAGGCAAAGAATTAAAGTCCAGAGTAGAAAGCTGTGTTACGTGTTGATACAGATTTTACAGAAAATATCACTATATTCTCTCAAACAAAATCATTACTTCCTCTGAATTATTTGAAAACCAGAAAACTTAAAACACAAATTATAATAATCTAAAGATAAGTGTATGAATGACTTTCAGGTTCCCAATAATATTCAAATCAAATCATTCCTGATACTTCTCAGGTTTCTGGACCATGCTCATTCTCAGAATGTATCTAACCTAATAGACCAATTAAAGAAGCTACTGCCTCACTCTAATAAAGTTTCCTGCTTATCATATTACATCCAATGGTATCCTATTCTGCATTAATGTTCTTAACTGATACAAAATCTATACAACATGTATATGAATTTTATAAATTTAGCTTTTTAAAGCACATTTTAGCACTCAGCAAATTAATTATCAAAATCTATATTTTTTAATGTGATTCTCACAGGAAATAGAGGAACAAGTTATTAACTGTTCTGTATATGTCAGTACAAAAAGCTGTTATTTTAATTCATTAGCACGTTTTACCTACCTGTTAATTAAACCATAAATTACATTGCTATTTTGACTTAATATGTTGACCATCTAAGTGGTGAAAATTTTCCTTCATAAAATTTTCTTTCCATTTAAAGGAATATTACTTCATTATTTATCACATTTGGGCCAAAAAGGCCTTGCCCAGGATCAGCTGGAAATTATATGAACTGATTCAAATTGATTTGTGCGCCTGAGAATAGTTCCAAATATTTTCTTAATTTACTTAACATAGAACTGTCCTATACTTGTTTGAAAGAGCATGAGAATACCACATAGGCTTTTCCACAGATTCAGTAAATGTAAGGTTCAAAAAGAAGAGTAAAAGGTACTTTATGTTATATGCAGTACAATTGCTCTGAGCAAAAATTTTCAGGGGAATGCCAAATCTAAGCTACAATATATAGTACTTCTTCTTGAGGAAACTAGACAATCTCACCTTCAATTGTTACTTATCTCTTCATAACAGTAAGGATAACAAAAAAATCCTAATGTATTTCATGTTGTTAATTCTCAGAAATTCATTCACATATACAATTTTGAATTTGCCGCTGTGATGGTAACTTTTCTTCCTTCTTTATTTCTGTCCACTCACATATCCAATGAACTCACATATCCAAGTTAAAAGAGAGGACTATTTCATATCAAGGCTTTCAGGGAAGAGAATACTGTGATGGTGAAACTGTCTCCATCTTACTAGGAACATCTTCAGGTTACCCAAAATGTACAGCTGAAAGACAGAGAGTCATAAAGAGTCCAGCAGAAAATCTGAGACATTTTTTGCCAATAATGAGCCCATTATCTCCACTTGTAATTTAGAGGGAACAATCATATTCCTCTGGAGGTAAGAAATACTGTCTTGGACAATCTTGGGCTTGTGATAGACATTACACTCCTCACGAGAAACATCCTCTATGTACAATATAGTTATAAACATTGGAGGGTTAATATGGTCTTGAAGTCCTGGACACACCTTAGGTTTTTTACCAAAGTCATCAAAACACTCTTTAGTTGTACCAAGCTGGTCTAACAAACATCTGGACATGAGGACTTGCCACTGGTCTTTCTAACACCAGTAGAAAAAAATAGACAGGGCCAACTTACAAAGTAAAGTACTTTTATTCTACAAAAGTGTGCATTGGAAGACAGGTTTGAGACAAAGTTACTGCAGACATCACTCAGTTTAACCATTAAGGCATTCAAGACTATATTCTGCTTAATTAGACTTTACCATAAAGTATACACTCACTAATAGTCAGGTTCTGTGAATTATTTGAAGTCAGACACCTAAATACAGAAGTTCCAGTCTCTTCAAAAATCTCTCCACCCATATTCTTCCAGAAATAAAGGTGCTTTTTTTTTTACTTTCCATGCAGTCTTACTCTGCATAGTAGTTAGAAAGCTACTTGCTACTCCTGGTGTAGAAATACTGTGTATAGTTCAGTTCCTGTGTCCACACTTTTCAAATACCTAATGATTAGTCTTTGGGCCCAGGGTACAAGATACATGGGTGGAGGAGGAATAAAACCCAAAAACTGTAGAATCCTTAGAGATTCCTTCCTCCTGAAGTGAGGGAACTGCAGCGCCAGATGCTGTCCAGCACTGCTTTCCTCAACACCACAGCTGCAATTGCTTCACTTTTCACAGTTTGTTTCATCCAGACTACTCTGCTTCTAGTGAATTTTGGCTACTTAAAAAGGAGAGGGGGAGAAAGAAAAGAGGTACAAAAGAGAGGGAGATGGCAGAGAGTAGAGCAAGCATTTTAGTTTGTTCTGAGAACTGCTTCTGCTTGCTCTCAAGCAAAACCACATACAGACACCAGCAGTATTAGGTTCAAATGAAAATAGTAACATAATATAATATATTTGGTGAAGGATTCAAATTCCTGGCAACAGGTCAAAAATTTTATTTGATCTCTCTTGCAAAAATGTTTTAAGATCATGTTGGACATTACATGTTTAGGAAAAGAAAACCTACATAAAGCAATCAAATCTTTACTCTAAATACACATATGTGCACTTTCCTACTAAAGAGCTTGGCCATGTAAAATTCCACTCAGCCCCTTCACACAGCCTTTTTATCTCAAAATAGAAAAATTAAATAGTTCACGTATTTCCACAACCCTAAATTAGACTTTTTTGTTTATTTCAAATAATTTACAGAATATCAGGGAAAAAAGCCAAGCCTGATCCCTTGGTTGTCCCATATGTGACCAAATTCAAGATGATTTTTCCAGGACTTTCCTGGGCCCTGAGGTCACACCTCTAATTCTCTGGATCCTCTTCTGCCCATTCTGTGGATGGGTGTCACATTGGCCAACCTCCAGTCACTTGGGACCTCCCCAGCTAGCCAGGACTGATGACAAATTATGGAGGGTGGCTTAGGCAAGCTCTGCTGCCATCTCCCTTTGGATGAATCCCATTCACTTGCAGAGACTTTGGGTGTGTAAACAGCCCAGCAGGTCACTACCTATCTCCTCCTGGATTGCAGAGGGTCTAGTCTGTTCCCAGTCCCTGTCTGTCAACTGAGAGAACTGGCTTCTTCATGATAACCATTCCCAGCGTTGAAGATTGAGACAAAGAAAGCATTAAGTACTTCAGCCTTTCCCTCTTCCTTGGTGACAATGTTCTCTTCTGCATCCAACAAAGGATGGAGATTTTCCTTGCTTCTCCTTTTGTTGTTGGTCTATTTATAAAGGCATCTTTTATTATCCTCCATATCAGTGGACAGATTGAGTTCACTTTCCATGACCTAGCAACATCCTTGTACTATTCCTGAGTTGCCTGCCTTTCTTCCAAAGTTCTGTCATGGGGTAGGAATGGTACTCCCCAGCTTAGTGTACCCACTGAAAACACCCCAGACCACAGGCCACAGGCTCACTCTTCCGCTCTCCTTGTGGTGGGATGGCGACAAGAATTGGAGGTACAAAAAGGTAAAGATCACAGTGGAATATCAGTTCACTGGAAACAGCAATGAAATAAGAACAGTGACAACAATGCTAAAATGAAAGCATATGATACATGCAAACAATTCCCATGAGTGGAGTTGTTTGTGGAAACTGGTGCCACCCGACTGCACATACTGGCAAACCAGAAGAAAGACATGACCCCTGCAGATGGCTGAGGGGGTACAGAATAGCCCCAGAGTACCGGCCTTGCCCTTCCCAGCTGCTGCAAAAGTTAACCCTATCCTGGCCAGAACCAGTACAAGGTAAAAAACTCTTTTTTTTCATGAGTTTGTGTGGCAGCACCCTGTTCAGCTCAGGGGACTGTCTGAACCAGTGTCCTGAAGAGGACAAAGTCCACACTCCTAAAATACAAGGTAGACCCCCTTCCTCACTTCATCAAGAACCGAAAATTCTATAATTTCCTTATAATTACTTTTATGAATATAATTTTTTCCAAACCACTTAAAAACCTTTAGCTTTCTACTGCATAATTTTGTTTTCAAGACTCAGCTTAGCAATGCAACAAACAGATCAGTAATAAATGAGACTCTCAAATTCAACTGCCTATTTCTGCAGTGAAGGAATTCAACAGCCTCTTTCCCATAAATAATACAGAATTCTCAAACTGAGTGTTAAAAGTCCAGAAACTGGAAAATAACAAAATATTAGGGGGCAGAAGTCTAGCTCAAAAGTACATTACTTGGAAAGATGAGCATAACTGTACAAAACTACACATAAAACATTATGGTTTTTATTAACAACTCTCAGGGCAATGCTGTTTTATTTAGATGACTGTTAAAACCACTTCCACAAAGCAGTCATTTCCAATCAATGGTTTAGTTGACTTCTATATTAAATGAGTCAGCAGTTAATACTGTTGATATACAGAGCTTATGAGCAAAATTGCTTAACTTGAATTATGAACATTTTTATCATTATTGAATATTTCCATGAAGAGAAGGAAAGACCTTGTTCAGGATGGGAAAGTTTAGAAACCTGTGTGTATATTTAAGAAGGAGGAAAATGATGCATAAAGGCCTTAAAAAATATCAGGTAAGCAGCAGTACTATAAGAAAAATATTTCCTCCTAAAGTTTGAGAGTTATTAGTACTGTAATTTTGGTAGCACCGAAATAATTTGCACAGCATTATACATTTATTAGAGGTCTCTGGGTTTTACAGGATGCAAGCCCTGGTGCTCCTGCACTGATCTTACCCTCTCAAAGCCCCACTGCTGATGGTTACTGACGACCTGCTGTTTTGCAGAACTGCTAGGTACTTACCATGGTAAATTGTGTGGTCTGAGCTCAGATTATTCTCGGGTGCCCAAGATCCTCTGAAGTGAACCCAGGCACTGTTTATGAATTATATTTGTCTGTACAGAGCTTGGAGTCTAAAAAAATATTTATTTTTAAATACTCTGTTTCTATCTCAGAAAAAAAAATGTTATAGGGAGAACATTTTAGCTGGTTTCATCCTCTCAGTAACATATTTTCAAAAACAGTAGACAGAAAAGAAGAGGAATTAATTATTTTTTTTTACATATAAGGGACACAGAACCTCATATTCTTTCACAGAGATTGGCCAGAAATGTCTGTATATGGAATGGGCTTGTATTAATGAAAATTCATGGGTTCATTTTCTCTAACTGAGACAAGTGAGTCTAACAGTCACTGAATACAGGTGCCCAAAGCACACAGAAGTGAAAAGTTATACTGAACACAGCTAAGCACCTATAACAGATTAGGGAAAAAATTAGAAAGAGGCTGGTTGGGATGCTATCCCTAAGATGACATATGCATACAACACAGCAGTACACTTTTCTGCCAAGTGTCTCATGTGTGTCTTTATCCTTGTCATAACCTCACCAACTGAATGCCCTCACAACAAACTACCGCACAAAAGCCAAGTAAAGATTGCAGCATCATGTGCTGCCTTCTAGGACCTGTTCTTTAGGGAACTGGAAACCAGAAGGGAAGGAGAGGTGCTCAGAGGAGAGCCAAGTGTTAGTCAAACAGGTTGCTGGACTTTTGGCTGCCTTGCCAATAACAGAAGAGAGCTTAAGGATAGGGATTTCACAGCTTGGTGAAGTTTTCTGCAAAGGATCATCTACTTCAGGTAATTTTCCAGTTACCACCACTTCATTTATTTGTTCAGTTTCCAGTCCTTATACTGGAAGAATAAATTTTTTTAAAAGATAAAATAAAGGGCAAATAATTAGCATTTTCAATAAGAATATAGCTTGAAGATGTAAGTTAATGAAAAGTTATTAATGTTGATGTGTAAAGCATTAGCACTTGATTGCAACATAAATAGATGCAATTAAGCAAAGAGTTGGCAAAATAATTCATTTAGCAGTTCAGAGCTGAATCTTGTGCTACTGAAATAATTGTAATTAATCCCACAGTGGTGGAATAATAATTTTAATAAAAATTATTTTAACATTGACAGAAGGAAGCTTGACCTAGGCAGCAAGTCAAGAGTCAATATCAGCTATAATCATGAATAGAACTGCAATCTTCCCTCAAGTATTTCTCTAGGACAGGAGAAGTCACTGAGCCATAACAGAACTTCAGTAATTTTCAAAGATTGGATTTATCCCAGCTATGTGTTCCAGGTGTATGGATGAGTATGGGTACAGAGTATGTACAATCATATTCTGTTATGATTGTACTCATTTACTTAGTCACTTCTGTGAGGAAAACGTCTTGGTGTCAAGGCTATCTAAGTGAATTTTGGCAGTATTAAATTAGTGATGGCAACAGAAAGCTTAATTAGTCAGATGGCTGAGGCTCTGGAAAACTGGAACTCAAATTGTTGTTAGTTTTGTGCTTGACCTTCTAATGGCGTACTAAATATGGCCATGGTGCACATTGATTTTGGTATTCATGGGTTGGCAAGGGAGATCACAGCAAGCACTGATGGATCTGCCAGGATCCTCCTGTGCATTGACACTGCAAGCAGGAGAAGCTGACAGCTGGACCACAGCTGAGCTTCACGTTTGAAGCCATTTGCTTTCTCCAGGAGAGCAGATGGAGCATGTTGTGGAATCAGCTGAGACCCCTTCTTCACTCAGAGATAGACAAACTAGATAACAGCGTTGTGGAGAAATTATATGGAGACTTGCACTGAATTTAAAAGCAAGGATTACAATTCAAAGTGCATGTTATTGAGGAAACATCACACATGAGGTAATTTGGCCACAACTGGAAGCAATACACAGTTGAATGGACTGTCTAAAGCCACCAGTCTGTGCCACCAGAGACTGAAAATAGTAATGTTATTTGTGGATAAACTTGGAGGAGCTAAGAAACAGTGCAAAATGGAAGAGTGACTTCTTTTGACCCAGCACTTGAGTTTTATGAATTGATGGGACACAACTACCAGTCTAGTCAGGAAGCAGTTGCTAAGAAGATATGGAACACAGTAGAGTTCAATCAAACTAATTGTCAACATGAAAGGCAATACATTAAGGGTTAAACAAGAATTGGCATTTTGCTGGTTGGAATCTTGTCCAAAGGGAAAGGGATAAGAGTGAGTGAACTAAAAAATAAGTGTATGAAGTAAAAATGTAATGTTCTGAAATTTAAGAAAAATATTGCAAATATATTTATGTCCTTTGTAAGGTGAGTTCTGAAGTTGGATCTTTGCTCATTTGCAGATTGATTAAACTCAAAGTAAATAAACTAGTCCATTTGTCAGGAATATGACACATCTAAAAAGAAAAGCAGAACATAGCTGAACAAGTCCAGATGATTTATAGTCTGAATTATGACCTTGATTTCAATTGAAAACACATTTTTAAATTATTTTATTCCTATTCTATATTTTTATTATCAGCAACAGAATAAGAGCTAGATATAAAATACCAAGGCATCATATATTAAAAGGGATCATGGTTTGAAAATTTCTGGAAAAGAAAAATTTTTGCCTAACTGTTATCTGGCCAGTACAAGTAACACAGGTAATTCCACATTATATAAGGTGAGATCCAGCTATATTCTTACCACATGAATAGCATTCTTCTCGAAGAAGGAATGAGTAGATTTTAGAAAGAACAGACGAAAAGTTAAGAAGGAAGGCCAAGCAGTGCATGTAAATTCTGGAGAGAATTTATATCAGTAACGTGAAGTAATACTAATATTCTGTGATTTTAACTCTCAGAAGGACCAGAAGTCTTCCAGCATAATCAATATTCAGACATTTCTACCTCTCCTCACAGAAGGTTATTAATTTAAATTTGATTTATATTTATTTTACCTCCAGTGTCATATTAATGTGCAGAAAAACTGCAATGTGGTAAACTGAACTTGACAGAGTTGAACTTACTGTAAAGATACTTCCATCACTAAAGATACATTCTCCCCCTTTCCACCTCAAAAACATGCCATTAAGGCCTTGGGTTTTATGTGAATACTCATTTCTACAAGGAAATAAGAACAGACCTTAATGACTGTTACCAGCTAAACTGAATTTCTGTGCCAGAAAACTCAAAGCTTCTAGAAATCTGTAACGACATGTGCAGGCTGATACTTCGTATAAGTACCAACCTGAAGTCAGAGTAAGTTGCATCTTTTAATATTGTGCCTGCTGCTTTTTTCTCAGCAATCACACACCCATATCCCAGTAAACATTCTACCAAAGCCCAGGACACTTTAACCTGTTACATGCTAGATCTGGACAGCAATCAAATATTGCAAGACATGACAGATTTTCAGCATTCTGAGGTTTAGACAGAGTAATTTTGATTCATTTCTTTCAGAAAGGAGACTGCAAAGTGAAGCAAAACTGAAAGCATGTGGAAACAAACGTTCTGATAGAAATGGCTGGATTCCAGATAGCACAGCATTAAGATAAATCTCACATTTATTATGTACATGAATTATCTACTACATAAAGTAGTTCATGTTTTGTACATGACAGATGTTCTTTTTGATTGTTTTTGTTATTTTTCTGTACTATAATTTCTACATTAAAAATAAAACAAAATACACTTGCAGTGCACCTTTATCTAGGTCATATTGCTTCCTTACTGCAATTAGTCTCTTCCCAACTCTGAGTTTAAAATGGAAGGCATTGTTTTGTGTGAGAGGTCCTTGTCATAAAAAAACAATCTGAGATACCGTTTTACATGTATTTTGCCAGTTTCCCTCAGTTCTCAGAAATATTTGCCTTGCCTAGATATTGGAGCTTAGGAGGTTGCCTAAAACCAAAGCATTTCAGGGGGAATAGATGGTGATTTTAATGAAAGAATAAGAGAATACATAGTCATAAATCTAGTAAAATCACCTGTGCTGTAAATAAACTTGTTTCAAGATAGATAGTCTTGTTCACAAAGAAAATTCTGACAAAAACATTCTTCCATGCCACTTTCAAACATGTGTTTGAGAACACAAACATTGCTCAATTAAGTGAATGAACCCTTGGTGGAATTTAGAAAATTTTACAAGAGACAGGCTGCAGCTAAAGAACACCTGCATGATTATGTCTTTTATGCAAACATACAAAATTAATGAAGGCATAGTCCCATTGCACACATGATTCTCCTAAAATCTCATTTTAACTAGTACTCACACGCCATCCATTTGAATTGGACCATTGATATCCTGGCCAAAAACCTGATTTTGCCATATAATTTAATAACTTCAAAGAAAATTAGGGCTACTAAGAGACAATCTTCACACCAGATTTTATAATATAACTAAGCAGGGCACAACACTGTGAAATGAGCAGAAATTAATTACCTCTAAAGAGAAATAGAGATGACACTGAAATCCAAGTGTTCTGAGCACTCTTTGGACTTACCCACTGGACTGTCTAAAATAATTTTAAGTACCAGGTCTTCCAATATTAAAGTGGTACATTACAAGAGAAAACCATTTAAAACTCCGGTGATAAGGCATTAGTAAGACTCTGTATCTCTGCAATTTTAGATATATCAGTGTTTCCTTACAAAGCCTTGTTTTGGTTGAATCATCAAGTAAAAATTATGCCACTGAAAAACCCAAATTGTCCTAAGGGGTTTTTACTGACTGGGAGTTTTATTTTGGAGGGGATTTTTTGAGAATTTTTTCCTTGAGCTAGTTATAAGTAGATATAACTTCAGTGAGATAGACAGACTTTTCACATGAGAGGTAAAGTACAATTAAATCTAACTCTAGGGAACTAAAAAGGATTCTTATGATATAAACTGTGAGTGACAGGTTCTCTTTTTAAAATTTATTAAATCTGTGTGGCTGTTGATTCCTTTATCATTCAGACAAAGGAGCCCTCGCTTCTTCACTGGTGAGACCCTAAATGGAGTATTTGTCTCCGGAGCCCTCAGCACAGGGAAGACACAGATCTGTTGCAGCAGGCCCAGAGGAGGCCCACAAAAATAATCAGAGGGGTGAAACACCTCTGTGGAAAGGACAAGAAATCTGGGATTAATTAACCTTCTCATCAGGAGATGAGAAGGTTCCAGGGAGACCTTATTGTGGCCTCCTGGACTTAGAAAGGGCTCAAGAGAAGGATGGGGAGAAAGCTTTTAGGACCTGTTGTGATAGGACAAGGGGTAATAGTTTTGAACTAAAGGGAGGGTAGATGCAGACTATGTATAAGAAAGCAGGGTTTTTACAATGAGGATGCCGAATACTGGCACAGGTTGCCCAGAGAGGTGGTGGATGCCCCATCCCTGGAAATATTCAAGGCCAGGTTGGACAGGGCTCTGAGCAACCTGATCAGGTTGAATATTTCCCTGCTTATTGCAAAGGGGTTGGACTAGACATCTAAAGATCCCTTCCAATTCAAATCATTCCATGGTTCAAAGATTTGGACCTGCCATGAGCCAACAGAAAAAAAAAACATTCCTGTGAAGAGAAAATAGATATAGATATATATTCTGTATATGCCTTTCAGTCTCCTGCCTACTGAAATTTTATATATTGTCGTGTCTCCTTAATTTCTTTTATTTAGGAAAAAAGCATTTCAGAATTACAATCAGTCTAAGGCTTCATGTATATGTACTGTAATTTAAGTCATGTCAGTTTGATTTATGTTTTCATGTCTCATTGATGTCAACTTGATTTATGCTTTTATACTTAGCTGATGCTTTGAGTATTTCTTTAATGAAATGGCTCTGAAAGCCAGAAAATGATCTGACTTAAAAGTTGCATTTTATTTCCTAAGCAGTTGAAAATAGGTAAGTGAGATAGCAGCTTGCAGTCTATGTCATAGTTGTACACTGGACTCAATAAAGGGATGATTCAACTCTCTACTACCCTGCTGATGAGCCCCAAAATATCTATACCATTTTTTTGAGAGAGATTCATATGCATTTTTTGCAGAAATCGAGGCGGCGTATCTATTTTTTGTAATTCACTGGTCAGAAAAATTAGAATGAAAATAATTTTTGGTAGATCCTGTGGTCAACCTTTAATTGCCATCTTAGGAGATATAACTGATATTCTTCTATCATGCTGACTATGATATGGATAAACAAGATCAGTACTTTCATCATTCTCTCAAACAACTATACAAAGAAAGAAAAATTTCATAGAGCTCAAGTCTTGCCAGGATGAGGATCCTCATGCATTATGTTCACATTATAGTCTTAAAAAATATTTTCTAGTCCTGTAGACATTCTCTGTGTTGAATTTAGGCACATCTTATGATTAAGATGTCTTATAACAGCTCCTAAACAGTTTTGTGCTTCAAAGAAGGAAGAATATTTTTAACCCTTCATATGAGGAGACAGGAGAAAGTAGAATTATACCAATGCCAATATTATTTGGCACCAGATTTTCTTCCTCATTCAACTCATTCAGCTATGCTCCTCGTCCCTTTTTAATAATCATTCTCACCACATTCATTTCTCTGCTTTCCAAATCCTTTGGAATACTTATTTCTGTGGATTATAATGTGGCAGAAAAAAATTTAATTCTTTCAAGAATTTGCTTGCCTTTTTTTTCACTTGTATGTTTGACATCATAACTATAATGTAATATTTTCATGGGGATCTTTTGTTTGTGTTAGAGATCACTAAATAAAGACAAGAAGAAGGAGATAAAATATTCAAGTTTTTTCCTGGTTTTCTGGACTAATAAATTTACTTCATCACTAATACCTCCCTTACCCACAATCATTTGTTTTCAGAAGAAAAAAAATGATTGTGGGTAAGGGAGATATTAGTGATGAAGTAATTCAGGAGAAATTCAGGAGAAAGCTCTACATATATTTTCTTGAATAAAATGGGGTTATGATGGGCTGGGACCATTGGCACTCATCTCACAACTCTCTTTCCTGACAGGCATAAACTGGTTTTTAGTTCTTTTAGCCTAGCTAAAAGATAGCCTGTTCTTTTGTTTTTCATCTCCTAGGCTTCTTCTGTCTCCTATCCTTGTGCACATTGGAGGGTAATTCCATTATTTTCTTTTCCTGGATTGCATAATACCAAAGTCTGGTTGTGAAACAGTGAGTCAAAAAATGAGGTCTATTTATGATTCTATGTTGTTCCCACAAACAGACATAAAACCCTACTATATATCCTATAATCTGCTCACTTGCTCCTTATAGTGTTTTCTTATTTCCTTAAAAAGAGGACGACAACTTTTCACATTATTCATGAGCATATGTCAAGGATACAACAGAAGAAATAACATGCTTCACTGACTCAGCATTGGCTGATGAACTAGGAAAACCCCAAGAGCATCTCCAAGCTAGAATTAAGGTTTGTAGTTAGTGTGACATACACTACTTTTTTTCTGTTTGGTACTGCTTAGAAATTTTAAGGGTACAGAACTAAACTGAAGAGAGAACATTTTATTTTACCACATACCCCAAGGAAAAAAATTATGTCATCATTGTCATCATGACAGCAGGTCATCTGATACTGAAGAAAGGAAAATGAGGTAGGATTCTGCTGTCAAACAAGTAGGACAAGACAATACAGATATCTGATTGCATGTCCATACTGGTCACAATTAAAGAGCAGTGTACTTTAAAATTGTGGAAAGATCTACTGAGGACTTTGGGTTTATTTGGTTTTGTAGATGTGCATTATAAAGCCTTCAATTACAATTTACCTTATTTATCATATAACACCTCAGAGGAAAGCTGAAGAACTTAAAATTTAAATCCCACTTCCTGGGCATTTGTCCTTGACATCTAGGCTATATAGCTTTAAAGGCACTGAAGAAAGTTCATAAGGAAATCAGCCAAGAAGTAGCACAGCACAGAGACAACATGAACTAAAGGACATAAAGGAGAGGATAGCAGAACTATCAGTCTGCCCTTTGCCTCCAAAAGTCTCATTTCAAAAGGTTCTGAGCATTTTACAGGAATTAACAGTAATGGAAATTGTAATATTCACACTTAGAGAGATAAATGGCTCAGCTCTCATAAATAATTGGATGCTTTTGTTTCCCGTTTTAGGATGTCTTTAAAGTGTATTCAACAACCAGTGTAGGTTTCAAACCTGTGCACTCAGTCACAGCTCTCTCTATTGCCAGCAATGCCTTGGAGTAGTCTGCGAGTTCAGTGCTTCAACACTGGACACCAAGCAGCACATGAATTGTACAACAAGAGGCACAAGACATCTGTCTAAGAGCTCTGTAATTTCCATGACAGTCCAGAACAAATTACATTAATATAAAATGTATAAATCAAAATGTGAACAGCCCAAAGTTAATTGTATACATCTTTGCAGAAGGGCAATAACAGGAATATTCTACTTGCAGAGCCTCTGAGCTGCTGTGTTACTTTCTTATCTCCTGCTTTTAATATGTACATACAGGATAAACCAAAGTTAGATTAGAATTGTGGTTTTGAGGCTTTTACAGCCAAAACATATTCTAAAACACATGATTTTCTTTTGAGGTATACTAGCTTCTTAGCAAAAGTACTTAATGGAGTACTAAAATCTTAATTTTAATCACTTGCTCCATGTTGTTGCTACTTTTGTTTCACATTCCTAAACCTGAAACTTCAAAGAACCTAATCCTTATAAGAACTGCTTCTCTTAAGAATAATTTTATTCTTTATGCATTTTAGTAGGCTTTAGATTATAATAGTTAGTCTTTGTTTTGAAAACTATATTTCATAATGCAAGCAGAGAAAGTATGTTAATCAAGTGCTTGGCATCCTCTAAAGCAGTACATGCAACATTCTATAGTCTTACATTAAAAAAAAATCCATGCTGGTCTTATTACTTTGTTTTCCTCTTTTATCCTTTTCCTCTTCAACTTTCTTCAACTTTTCCATCCCCTTCAACATTTCTCTTCTGATTCTGTATTCCCCAGACACACACTTGCCCCTACAGTCACAGACATTGTTAAGGATTCAGTCTTTTTACTCCTTTCCTCACATCTCCTGAGCTATGGATATTATTCTTCATGTAGAGCAAAACATTCTTGATCTCCTGCTACGTGCACTGAAGATCTCATTGTGGCCTGTCTTCCACAGGCACCAACCCCTCCTCATGAAAATATGTGCAAATTTGTTCACTGTCTTGCTTGTACATCAGTCCAAAGCAGCTCCCTTCCCTGACACTGGTATGTGCAGAGCTCTAAATACCCTTTCTTTACATTTTTCAAAGTGGTCAGAACAGAATTTTTATTCTTTACCCATAGTATATCCTGAACGTGTTGACAATAGTTTTTAATCCATATTTAGCACTGAGTTTGTGGGTTTTAAAGCAGAAGTGAAGTAGCTGACAACTTTTACATTATTTATTGTTGCTGTTTTCTATTTCTAGGGAATTCAATAACTATAAATATTTATATATATTAGAACAGCGAGCAGAAGGAGCAAGCTGGTTTAGCTAAAAGTTTCAAAAATGATCCAGTTGCCAGATTTCCCAGAGCACTGGGGACTGATTTCTACAATATAGTTCCCACATGTAGCTGCTTCAGTCCTTCTAAATGACCAGAATGTTTCACAGCCAAGACACATTTTTCAGAACATTTATTCCCAATCTGCATTCAAAAAAACTACCTGCTGCTATAAATTTAATTTGAGGACATAAAAGGCTATCAACAGCTCACAAAATCAGACCCCTGGTGAAACAAAAAAAAACAATTGACTTAACCCTGTTAATTAAATTACTAAGATATTTTCAATGCAGCTTTATTTCTGCATTTTTCTAATCCTAGTTATTTCAATTTTTAGAATAAATATTAACAAATAATAAGCAACTAATAGATTAGATAGATTGAAAGAAATAAATAGCACTAGAAAAAATTCTAAATGCAAATTTCTGGCAGAAACGCACTTATGCATAAAGGTAGCAGCAATTATTATAAAGATTATTGGGCTTCCATGTTTATTGTTCGTTGTTTTTCAAGAAAGCAATGGTCTATCAATTCCATCCCTTTTATTACAGAGATATCTTTGTGGGCATAGTTTATGACACAGGTTGTACATTTAAAAAAAAAACAAAAAACAAAACCAAACAACATTTTGAGGAGATGTACCTTGAAGTTTTGTAGACATTTTAAAGAGCAGACAAAAGTCAGTTGAGAATACATTATAGCCACATACCAATAAAGGAGGAAACACACAAATCACAAGTTACTAGTTTCCGTAATAATGAAGTGCAGAGCAAAAAATGCTTTAGAAAGTGTCTTGCTCCTGGCCTATCCGCCTTAAACCACTAGAAGGAAATCTGCTCCCTACACACAAAGAAGCATGTCTGTAGTCTGCAGCTGGAAAAAAAATTGTGTCTAATAAACGATGGGACATTTTCTAAAGGTACACAGGGAAACTGCAATTCTACCAACACAAAGCAAAGGAGTTTTTTATCACTCATAGGTCTGAGGAAAGTGCAGGTTTTTTCACAATACTGTATATTTATCCTGACGAATGGAGAAATGTTCAGCCTAAAGCAACTGGGAGAAAGGAGAAAAAGAAAACATCAGCCTTAGCTTTTGAGTACTTTCCTTATGATCCGCTGCTTAATCTGAGCTTCTGAAGTTGCGTTGAAAGAACAGCAGTCCCTTGGAGAAGCACCTAATCTGTTCATGATAGATCCCATAGAATGAATTTTTTTAACAACTTATTTCTTAAAACTTAATAGTAACATTTCAAAGTCAAGCAAATATGTGTGATTTTAGAAATTCAAGGACATTCCAAAGTAGATCTTCTGATTTTCCAGAGGAATAACTGGGTGTTTTCTACCACAGTTTGAAGGGAAAGTTCCAGTAAAGGAGGAATAATGAAATTGAGAGACAAATTGTCAATTCCTAAATTTTATGGCTTGCATGCACTTTGCAAAACTGTCTCTTGTAGCAATGAATGAGCTCTAAGGAAAAAAGCAGGGTGGTCCTACCTTGCATGGGAAGACTCTGGAAGTGGGACCAGCTGTGGGAGCTGAAGCTGAGGGAGTCAGAACATATGTGTCCTCACCACAGGACAGTGAACAGAGTGGTGGAAGGCATGAGGCTGGGAACAAGCAGGCAAAGGGTGAGTGCCCAAGCTGAAATCCATCTGCTGAGCAAAGTCAGGAGGGCCCCAGGAGTGTCCTTGCATTCCTCTCTCCCCAGACAAAGAGGCATAGGCAATCACAGCAGGTATGATTTCAAATGGCTTAGTAATTTTCCTGAAAAGAAATTCTGGGAATAGGTGCACAGGAACTTTTGGGTTAATGGGTACATAAATAGAAAGACAGAAAAAGTGAGTGATCAGGAGAAGACATATTCGACTTTTTTTTAAACCAGTCTTAATTTATTTTTTATTGTTGTTCAGACTAACTCATCTTTTCTATTTCTAGAGATTTCCTCAGAGAACTGAGTGCTACATGAAAGAGGGCCTAATCAATGCATTAGCTGAAGAGGAAGCTTTGAGCACAGAATGAAAGTGAACTTCCCGGGTCAGGAGACCTAAATCTATATCCATTCAAGAGATGTATTGCTCAAGAAGCTCCTTTCACTTTTCTGTGTGTTACAACATAACATATGTTCAATATTAAAAATCAAGTTATTATAGGTGCATATGCAAAAGATTAAGATATATGAATTTTTCCCAAGCTGGCCCTGATTCAGCAGGGTAAGGCAAACCCATTCCAAAAAACCTGCCATTCACAGAAGTTTGTATACCAAATACTGCCCCTATGATTTCTGTATGGTCTACTCCATTATGATTGATGAGTTAAGTAGAAATAATCTTTCCTGAAGCAAATATTATGAGACAGCAAAACATAAATGTAATGAAAGAACAGAAAGAATGTCTATTTAAGACATTTTATAACCTAGCACTTACACTTATACATCTTCTAGCATATGGCATAAAAAGTGAAAGGTAACTACACAGAAATTTTAGAAGTAGGGTACCTTAAAAGATATCTGATTTCATGAAAAAAGTCTTGATTGTACAAGCAGAATCAACATGACTGAGTAGATAGCCAAGATCTGGGAAATTAATTGTGTATCTGAACTACAAAATTAAAACACCAAACTGAAATTAGTTTTATTTAATGCTTGAATTTCAAACATTGTAATCAAATGCAAAATGTAACAACCCCAAGTACTAGCAATATTAGTTTCTACAGTAGTAATTAAAGCTACCTATTAGGGAAATCTTTTTAAATTAGCTAGCAGTCCTACTTTTGAAATAACCTACCATCATCTTTCATTCTTTGCTAATTTTTCTGTTCATTTCTGATTTGCAGTGAGCATGAGCAGTAAATTAATCAATTGCCATGTCTTTATTTATTTTTGCAAGTCCCCTGTAAAAGTAGAAGCAATAACTGTAAATCGTGGTCATAGCAATTACTCAATGGGCTGGATAGGCAAACAGCAATTCCAATAAAAGAAAAATGAGAAAGGTATAAAAGCCATTAAGAGTATTGCAAGAGGAAACTCTGTTCCAGATGATGTTCATTTTTCCTGTAGAAGTCTGTAAACTCTTTTTTTCATTTCCAGCTTGAACAGGAAAGGAGCCCTTCAGCCAGCAGAGAGTTAACTATTGACAACCTAGTGTTGCACACTACAGGTTTATACATTTATAGCTCCTTGCTTACAATAAAATCAATGGTCACTGAGTAATTGACTCAGAATTACCGTTAACAACAATCAAAAGGAAAGATGTGTCGTATAATACTGTAACAACAGCTCACCTCAGAGGCAAGGCACTGGTTCAAAGCTCATTATACCTCTTCCTTTAAAGTACAACCTCAGACAAAGCATCTCTTCCAAACTAGGCATTTCTAATGTCTCTCATCAAAGGAGACATAAATGAAGTAAGAGTTCAATGGGATCATAACAATTAAAGCTTCTAGTATCTTCCCAAGACACCTCACATAATGTAATCTTGTCATCATGTATGCTTCCACACCTGTTTTCATGGCCTGGTGTTGTTGGAATTTTTAGCATTCATGTAAGGAAATTTTGAGCTTAGTTTTTCTAACGTGTTTTCTTACAGACTAGGACCTAGGACCTGCAGCTGATCTACTGAAGCAAAAGGATTTGGCTTATTCCAAAGGTAAATGGAAGATGATTAAATGTCAAGAATCCATTTTCAAGATATTTCACTGAAGGACAAAAAACTGGCACAGCATGTAGATTGAAGGATTCATATAATCTAAGCAGCTACAATTCAGAATTCTGACAATTTTTACCCCCAAAAGTATTTATTCTGTTCCTGTGAACATGAAGAACCATTCCACTGAAAAAAATGAAATTAATAACAACTGTTACTACAATAGAGTGGAATGGAATGGAATGGAATGGAATGGAATGGAATGGAATGGAATGGAATGGAATGGAATGGAATGGAATGGAATGGAATAGAATAGAATAGAATAGAATAGAATAGAATAGAATAGAATAGAATAGAATAGAATAGAATAGAATAGAATAGAATAGAATAGAATAGAATAGAATAGAATAGAATAGAATAGTTCATCTGAAAGGGACCTACTACAATAATCTAGTCCAAGTGTCTGGCCATTTCTGGGCTGACCAAAATTTAAAACACATTATTAAGGGCACTGTACAAATGCATGTTAAACACTGCCAGGCTTGGGCCATCTCTCTAGGAAGTGCATTGTAATTTTTGACCACATTCTTGGTAAAGAAATGTCCAGCCAAAATCTCCCCTGGTACAGCTTTGAAAGATTTCCACATGGTCTATCACTGGATAGCAGGGAGGACACACCAGTAAAACATCACCAAGTGACCACACTAAGAAGAAAAACAGCTCCCATTTTAAATAATAATTAAAATTGAACTAACAATCCTGCTTTACTGTGCAAAGAAAAGTAATAAAAATATACAAATAACATCTTTATTACAATTTTAAATCTATTTTCCCCGTTCAAAAAAAAATTTACTTGTTTGATTAAAGTAGCTGTGCAACCAGTACCGTTCTTTAAATTGGACACCTGTATCTGATGACTTGTGCCAGGTCAATACCAGTTCTTTATTGTGCAATTAATCTATGTTGACCTATCCACCACATTAGTAAGGAGCTTGATTTCCAATGTATAGCTTCATTTCTGTGAATTTAGATCCGTCCATGACTGAAAGACTGCAGAGGAATAGAAAAAATCTCATCTCTCTGCCCCAGAAGAACATTGAAATCTGTAGTTATCATAGAATTTTGAAATCTGAGTTTAAAAATATTAATGTGTTTCAGGAAAAAAATGAAATTAAAAAAAAAAAAATAGCTGTACAGTTTGCTCTATTATTCAGGTGTCTATGCTCCAGTACATCATCAGAAGGAGATGTACTTCCCTAGGCACCAAAAAAAGCTCTCTGGCCTGTGAGTTTGTCATACCTGGAACTTTTACAGAAACTCCTCCTATATTTTACTACATCCACTATAACAGTTTTACATTTTCACTTCTCCTATCCTTCACTATATTCAGTTAAAAAGATTGTATTCAGATTTGCATTTTGCCTTCTGTACTTAAGCCTTTCATAGGTTTAAGTACAGCTTATAGAATGATTATAAGGTTTAAATGGGGGCATTTATTGCCCAGTTTGCAAGATTGTTTGGAGGGGGTTGACTACTACTGCTATTGGATTAAATCAAACATCAATCCATCAATCTGCTTTCAGAAGCAAGTAACTGGCTATAGGGCTGATGCTTAAATCTGAAAGGAAATGGTATTCTTCAAGCACTAAATTTTTATTTGAATTAAATATTAAATAAAATAAAATTAAATTAAATTATTTGAAAATCAACCAAAGCTTTTTGACACTAAGATTTTATTTTCATTTCCAGAATCACAGAAAATAGTACCAAACAGATATTTCCAGGAATTGTCAAATCTCTGAACTGTACTAATGGGAAACAGCATTCTAAGTGGAGAGAAAAACATGGAGAGTCTGCTCATCTTTAATTTCACTTTGTACCACACTCTAATGCAAAACTAGTGAACAGTGGAAATTGTTTTAAAAAGCTTTAAAGTCTTAAACCACAAAATGTTCTCAACTTAGTTCAGTGCTATGCATTGGAGGCCTTAACACTATACATATTAATAAAATTTTTACTAGATCAGACTCTGATATTTTGGATACATTTATTTTTATGTTAGACTATACAAATAGTCAGATGAAGGCAGATATTGCCTGCAGAATAAACAAGGAAAAATAGTTACTTACAGTAACTTATTTTGAACTTTTAGGTTTGAATGCATGTATCTTTTTTCATGTTTAGAAAAATTTTCATATTTAGCCTCTTTAGAGAGGCTAAATAAAAAGCACTTACAAAAAAATATGCAGGTCCATATATTTTAGAATTCCTTGACAGACTGATGCTTCCACTGATTTTTAAAAACCAGTATTCTGAAGAATCTAGTATCTAATATGGTGTCTTTATCTGCAGGAATTAAGAAATCTCAGACACATTCTATAATCAGAACAAACTGTGAAAGAAGACAAGAACAGAATAGTGAGTGTCTGAGACTATCATGCAGTAGAATTATTACAATCCACCTGTAGATTATTACAAGACCTGGGATATGACCAGTTTTGTCACTATTATATACTGATATGCCCTACATCCTGTACCAGGAAAAAGAATTTCAGAAAAACTGGCTGTCATGTCTTCATTACTGAAGGATCTTTTCACCAGTAACAAAATGGTGTTTCTCCGTGGCACTTCGGACCATTAATCGTCTTTAAGTAGATCAGAACGTGCTCCAGTATTTAAAAGAAACATTTTTAATATATACTGTAGCTATTGAAAGTCACCAAACAGCTACATAGATGAATGGAAATGAATGGGAACGAACATTTCATGAGAGATACCAGCAATAGATACTGATAAAAATTTGTGCATAAGATTTTTTTTTCACAATCAGTTGACAGGGTTCTTTCTTATTTCTTCAGTTTAGAACAATTTTCCTTGAAAAATGAATGCCAGTAGTTTGTGTTAGTACACCATCTTGTGGATAACTCGTCTAATTGGGAGTGCTGCTGCAACAGGCAGCAGAGGGTCCAAGTGGTGGAAGCAGCAGGATTACCTCTTATTCATCCAATGCTTACAGTCACAGCAAATCTCCCTCTTATACACATCACGACTCCTTTCCAAATCTGCTTGTGAAGAGCTAAAGCATTGAATGTGAAAGAAGATGTACCTACATGAAGAAAGATTAGTTACTGTTAAATACTTTTCTTAAGATACATTTAAAGCTGTGTTTGGAAGAAATCACAGGTATTAAGCTCTTTAGTACACTATACAATATGTACAATAACCCCAGAAATAGCAAACTAATTCTCTAATCCACTATAAATATACTCTCATGGTCCATTACAGTCACCACTGGCCCCTTGGACTGCTCTTGTGTTCATTGGAAAGTAAATGCTAGCTTTGAAAGTACCTGTTGTTCTTCAGTACCAAAAATGCTGTGCTTCTTCATAACTCAGACATTAAATCCAAATGTCTTCCATGATCTATGGCGCTTCCAAAGCATTATTCATAAAAACCTCTATCTTATTTCAGACCACTGGGAAATAAAAAAGTATAGGCTAAGAAGAAGGTGTGTTTCATATTCTTCATTTTTATACATCTATGATCAATGATCCCAAACTTTGCCATTGTAAGTTACAGGCATTTGAAAGTAATCTAATTTCATTTTATTTGATTTTAATTCCACCAGGTTGGTTTCCCTGGCAGGGACCATCCAGAAATACTACAGGCAATATGAGATATCCTAACTTACATGTGCCAAAATGGAGGTCTCAAGCTATTTCAATCTTGTTTTGGATTACTGCACCAAGCTATGTGAATTTTCATCCTACATGACAAATTTTCACAATGAAGCCAGTGAAGCAGTAGAAGAGACTGCCTTGAGAGACTGTATAGTCAACTCAAAGTTAGAACAGTGCAAAATCAATTTGAAATTTTGTAGAGGTGGCAATCAGCAATATATATGTTTGGAACTACAAGGTCCAGAACAGTGCAGAGTGTAGCTTATTGAAATTTATTTCTGTGTAAACTGCCTTTTTTGCTCTCTTCGCTCTGCAGAGAAACACAAAGAATTTGAAAAAGTATTTCAGGGTCCCAGTGCTGTAATTACCTGCCATGAGCAATACATACATACTGCTTGAACAGACCTGTGTACCCTCTCTGTTATAGTTCTGAAAGCAATTCACATGAAATATTAGAAACTACAGAGGAAATAAAATCAATTGATCCATTTATTATCCATTAAAATTAATGTAGAGGAAAAACCTTCTAAACAAATATTGTTCCAAAATGCTCTTCCAACAGCCCTGTAGTTTATGTATTTTAGAGAGTAGCTCTCTTGGAGCCCTTCCCTGGTATTATCTGCTGTTACCTCTGGCTAAAATGAAGATCAATCGAAACTGTAAACCAGAAGGGATAAAAAAAATCTTAAACAAAGAAGAATCAATACTTACAACTTCTATGTCCATAGCTTTGTGTTGCTTGCTGCATTTTATCTCCTACAAATACTAACAGATCAACAGATATTTACTATGTAATAAAATAACTGGACATTTGGTGATACAAGTGAATTGAGTCCAGTGTGCTTTGCTGCATTCTGTAATATTATAAAAAAAGATTTAGTAGAATTTTTGTCTCTTTCTTTCTTTCTTTCTTTCTTTCCCTTACAGATTTATTATTTAGGCCTGGATTATTTTTTAGAAGCCATATTCTTTTATAATGTATTTTTATGAGGTTAGATCAGATCTTTAATGAATATACTTAAAACACCAATAGAGAGGTAACACTGGGATATTTTATCTGTCGATGATGTCAAACTGGGAGAGGAATCAATTAGTACAGTCAATTGGATTGTTTTGGAAACCAGCACAAACAAGTAAATAAATGTATTATTATGGGGCTGAATGCATAATAATTACAGTTCTTTCAAAAGGGATTAGAACCTGCGCGCACTCAAGCAAAAACTATTCTGAAGTAAATAATGGTTCTATAACGTTATTTAGTGCAGTTTAAATTGCCAGAATTAGAGAGAAAAAGCAGAAAACACAGAAAAGTAACTAGAGCCAATTATACGGAATATGTTTCCTTTATGACAATTTTTCATTCTGTGCTCTGCTGTACACTTACTCAACAGACCTTAAAGTAGAAAGAGGGGTGCTTCACAAAGTCACCTCATAACTTGCTGGCATTTTAATTTACCTCATATCACAGTTGGAAGAAATTAAGCCTGGGATGAAGCATAAAGAAAATAATGTTTTTGGAAAGACAGCAAAACACTTATAGCTGTTTCATTTGGTTGACCAAACAGAAATACAGACAAAACATTCAGATCAACACGTAATGATAATTTTTTCCAGAGAAAACAAATAAGTAAAATTTTATTTGATAAAGCTATTTCTATTTTCATTCCAGAATAAAATGTTTTCTGTTTCCCTTTCCCTCTGTAATGGAAGAAAGAAGCGTAGCCTCTGATTAGCTTGTTATTGTATCACTGTTTTCAGTTTCTAAATGTAGACCTCAAAATAAGAGTTAAAGTGGTTCACTTCAAAACTTTCCAAAGGGCATTCCAAAAATTACAATCATGCTTCTGTTTTGACTTTTCTGTAAATTCTGAAGTTTAATTCTTCTACTGTACGCACACTCATAGGTGGGCTTGTAGCATTTTCTGGTTTTGATTTTCCCAAGTGTTCCATTGCAAAATCATCATAGTCCCATTGTTGACAACTTTCCAGTTTGTGAATGCTTTTTGTTTGCATTTGCTCTTTGTGGGGCTGCCAAAGACTGTCCCAAGTAGTCCTCTTTGGAGCAGAAGGGATCACTTTGCACATTGTGAGTGAAGATTTAACTGCTTGTCTATTTCCTGAGCAGTCCTTTTCCTGGGTGCATCTGCAAGAAGGAAAGAAGACAAGGTCAGGAGGGAAGAGCTCACAAGCTGGACGGCCGCTGACATAAGAAAGTGCACTGACCTGTGACATTGTCCAGAGTCTGAAGGGAAAACAGGACTCTTACTCGTGACTGTTCCTCTGATATCCAGATACATTTGTGGAAACACTGGCAAAATACACTGAAGGTGCCTTTACAGGTGCTCCACATCCAAATGGTGAGGTACAGTGGAGATCAGTTAATTTTGTTGACCCAAGGGGTGGAATCCATTCCCATTCTTCTACCAAATAACACTGATGCCAATGTGACAGTGTGCCACAGAATTTCTTTCTCCTTCTTTAATAATAAATTAGCAATCACAAATCAAGAGTTCAAGAACAAAGTATCTGCAAAAGTTGTTTGACTTTATTATGACTTCACACTGACAATTTTTTGTATTGGTAGTGCTTTTAGAATTAATCATGCTATGGAGTGAAGATGATATAAAAACTAGGTTTTATTGATTTCATTTTCACAGAAACTTGAAAAACTTTTAATGAACTGGCTAAGCAGGAAATTATTAAGACTCTCTATACTGTCCTGGAGGATTGGAGACATCTCTTTCAATTTCCTATGTATTGTTGTACAACTTAAAGAAAGATCAGATACGATATTTATTTTGGTGTATGAATTCCTCATTCTGATTCTTAGAGTAGATGAACAGGTCACAGCTGCAACTGAAAATCATAGTAACTTCTTTTAAAAAATCTGAATCATGTCTAGTAATTTAAATGGGGCACGGGGATGGACTATGCAATTTCTGACCTTCATGTGTGATGATGAGAAAACTGTAAATCATGTGCTTCTCAAATGGGAACAAACACTCAGCTTCCTGAGGTGTTGGACTACATAATTGATGTTTGTGAACCAGATATTATAGTCATAATCGATACAGAAAAGCCTCAGGAAATGAATTAGTCTTCTTTCTGATACCTGCTGAGCAACAAAGATAAAATGCAATATTAAACATTTGCTTTTTATGGTAAGCACTGTCTGTCCTGTGTTTTGAGTGAACCACAAATTGTGAAAGAGGACAGTACGGTAATGATAGAATCAAGTCTCTCTCAAGGTGGAAGCACAAACAAGCCACTCGGAACGAATATTGAGATGCTGTCAGATTATGAAGAAATGACATGAGGAAAGCCAAGGTCCATCTGGGATTAAATTTGGCCAAGAATCAAGGACAGCAAGAAGGGCCTCTTCAAATACATCAATAACAGAAGGAAAACTGAGGAAAATGAGGGCCCGTTACTAAATGGAGCAGCAACCCAGGAGACAGAGGATGCAGAGGAGACAGAGGTAGTGAATGGCTTCTTTGCATAGATTGCCACTGACAAGGACAGCCCTCAGGAATCTCCCAGGAGGAAGGGCTGATCTCCTGGAATCCTGGGAAGCCATTCAGAAGGATCTCAACAGGCTGGAGAGCTGGGCAATTAGTAGTGTGCCTATATCCTAGACACAGCAAAGTAACATGGATACTGCCTTTGCTGAAAAATCTTATATTAAAAAGTTAGTACACATATTAATATAGCCAGGAATAGAGAGAAGTTTCTTCCTTATGTGAATGTGTGCAGACTAATTACAATCTGGAAAATGCAGTAGGAAATCCTTTCAAATACCCACTGAATAGATCTCATCAGCTCACCAATTTTAGTTACAATACCTGCTCCCAGAGTTCTTTTAAAACTACAGTTAATAGAAACTAATAAATAATTTCCAGTTCAGGAAAACAATGAATAATGCATTACATTACCCTTTAAAGGTGATAATTTCTGTGCCTTTACAGAAAATATAAGTAGTTCCAAACTTTTTGCAGAAGATCTTATATAATACAGTTTTTTAAAACTGTTTCAGAACAATGTAGCCCAAAAAATTTCTTTTTCCCCCCTGCTTCCCATAATATTGATTGAGTCTTAGATATTTCCTTCTGGCCCCTCTCTATCTACAGTACTCAACAGCTACAGCTATGGTTTCCATGAGGAAGGCATGACAGGTAAGAATTTATTACATACTTCTCTTTTCCATAAATCTTCTTGAAAAATGGAAGAATAGGCTTTCAAGAGCCTACTTCAGCAAGGGCTCTGCCAGCCTCCAGTTGCCTTCAACAGCAGTCTAAAAGCCTTAGTCCTACTGCACACACAGAACAGAACCTGGCACTGCCACTTCATTCACTTTTCTTAAAACTGTGCCTCTCTACCTCCTTGTATCTTATTCATTGTCTGAAGGAAAGGGAAATGTGGTAATTAATAGAATCCCCACTTTATTTTATGCACCACAACACTGTAGTCTAGTTTTCTAATGTCCTTCTCTAAGCCTCTTTTAAATCCATACCACTGGGCTTAAGTGGCATGGAGAGACACGAATGAGGTCTTTCCAACCAGATTAATCAATAGAGAAGACTCAATGTTTGCAGAGTATCACTGAAATGATAGAAGTATTTTTTAACTTCCTTGAGAATAAGAATAATGTTAATAATGTTCTGGGAATCAGCTTCTTACACATGTCAATAACATAACAATAGTCACTGTTGTCAACTTCTGACAAGAAGGTAATGGTGAGGGAAGCTCTACAGCACCCAGCACAACTTTGGCACATGGCAAGGACGTGACAAAGTTAAATGACAAAATTTTTTGTCATTTAAGAGAAAGAATACAAATGAACGAGGGAAGTTGAAGTCCAAAGAAAGCTCAAAAATACTCTAGTTTAATTGCCTGTATGGGAATATGGCACAACCTGTTTGCAAATAATTAATTATTTTTAATTTCTGCACAGCTACAGTAAAGCATAATGTTGGAAAATGCATAATCTGCCCACCTGGAAAACATTGAGCAAAACCCCTTAGAATGAAAGAATGAGACATGGTATCAAAAGATTTAACCTAACAGTATCCTAGACACCAAACCCACTATTTAACATTTAGATGATCACTTGCTTTGCTAAAGCTTAAAAAACAGAGGAAGTATATTGACCAAAAACATTCAAATCTTGCCAGTGTGCCATATCGACCCAGATAAAAAACTGCTATGGTCAAGGAACTATGTTTACTAGCTGGAGAGTGGACAGAACTGATGAAATATGCTTTGCCACACATTCAATTTATCCATTATGGAAAAAATAATTTATTACTACACCTATTTCTTATTATTCTAGGCAGATCTTGCTCCGTATTTTTTGTTTATTACCACAAGGTTTCTCATCATCACTGGCATTATTCCATTTTACCTTGTGCAAATAAGTATAAGCACCAAAACATTGTCATTAGTATTTTTAAAATACCCATAGGTCTGTTCATCACTAGGAACTTGCACCTTGGATGGGCTAACAGATCAAAACTAATGGGCTAAACACCTCACTAAGGAGAGCACTTCAAAAGATAATAGCAGAAACTAACAGAAATATAAGAGGTTCTGATACAAAGATCTCTTGAGCTTGGAGAAGAGATCAGTGTTGTGTGAGAAAATTTAGTGAAGTCTCTTGCATGTGATTATGAAAAAGTATGTGTGAATAGAGACACTATAATGTGGATCTTTGATATTTTCTTAGCCATCTGCCAACACATAAACATCCTAAATGATTCATTATAAATTGATTCACCATATCCTAATGGATTCCATTTACAGATATATGTAGTACAAATACTATGCAAAATTTCTCAAATAAGAGTACTTCAAACAACTGCACCAAAACCCAAACCAGTACTTTTTCAGGGTCTTAAAAACTATATCCTGAAAACATTTCTGCAATATTTTATTGTTCAGTCTGTTTCTGGCTTACTGCAGTGATTAATATTTCAACAAGTGACTCATGTTTAATATTTTTTGCATCACAAATGTCTTTCATATAATCAGAAGGCTTAAAATAAAACAATTTTATATTATGCCTAAATTAAGTTACCTCAGAAAGAAAAATAAGTGCTTTGCATTTGTAGGAGCAAACTTGCTCTTCTGTAATCTACTGATTTAGAGAACTTGATCTGCATAACCACTTTCTGGCTATTCTTTATTCATTTACAGGGTAGTCATCAATGCTCTGAGCAATAGAAAAAATCAAAATGCACTGATTTGCATAATCCATGCCAGTACACATCAGTCTTCCCATTATGATTGATTATTTCATTTATGTGTTTGAAATCAGCAACTAAGAGCTCCAGAAGACAGAAAAAACATTCATATACCACTTTTCCATGTTGAACCAGAGAGTTTTCTTGTTTCTGATCTTTTATGTGTTTCATTGGGTTTTAACATGAAAATTTTGTAGATTCCATGAAAAGAAAAAGAGCAAAAGTGATAAATAAAACATTTGTAAATTAGTAGTAACATGAAATAAGAAAAGTGATTACTTAAAAAATATACTCAGTAAACAGCACCAATATGGGCCCTTCTAACTGGTCAAATACTTCTCTTCCTCCACTGGAGATCTTCAAACCACTGATCAGCCATTGAAGTGGTTGAAAAAATTTTGCACAAACTTCTGTGTAGGGAAAACTTAGTGATCTTCCAATCAAGTAGTTCTACTTCTTGTTAAGTACATGCACGTTTAAAAAATGCTGTTCAACAAATGCTGCCTGTCACAATTAAAAACCTCATATCCAAAAGTGGAATGAAGGAACATGACAAGGTGACCAGGAAAATTATCACAGTTACTTAAAAAAAAAATAAAGAACAATACTGTGTAGTTTAACAAAGATGATTGATGACAAAGAAAGAGGGGGGGAAATCCACTATTAATATTAATATTTTGTATCTGTTGTTATTTTTGTATCATTTCTATACTGAAATACTAATCTCTTCCGTTGTAAAATATGCACCTTGTTTACATCTCTCAAAATTATGGTAATATTTCACCTTTCCAATACTTTGCTTGCAGAATAAAATAAGGAAAAGGAACTCAAAAGTTAGTAGAAATTATGGATCCTTTTTTCATTCACTAAATGAAATGAATAGCCACAGAGGAAAATAATAAATAACTAAAGACTGTTGGTAGGAAGGAGAGCATCTGTAAAAAGTCAACAACTCAAATTTGAAAACATAGTTCATACAGAATGACAGATCTTTTATCAGAGAGGCATGGATCAAAAAGTGAATTATATATATAATGTAAAGTAAATTATATTGCAGAGAAGAGAAAAAGATGAAGCTAGTCGAAGTGATACAGACTACACTGATTGCTCAGGCATCTGAATAAGTAAAGAAATTTAATGAATGACTTCAGTTCTTCCTTCTTGATTGCAGAGTCTACAAAGCTGACAAGGATCTCTATAACTAAGAATTTATGAAGAAGTGCCTGAAAAAAGCTGATCTAAAAGGTTACACAGTCTTCTTTAGAAATAAGACAACCACAAAAAGCATCAATATATGCTCCTCTTCTGCAGTGCAGGAAACATAACGTTTCCAAAGCCAGATCTAATAAGGACTTAGATGCCGAGAATGGCACTTAGGCACCAGACAGGTGTTGGAAATTAGGTACCAAAATTCTAAACTTCGGCTGCCTAATCTGTTAATTACAGCCCACAGACAGGTGAATGCTGATTAAAGAATGGCAAGATCCCCAGCCAGAATAGCTAGGAAGGCTGTGGATTTAAATGTGTATTGTATTTCAGCCCTGTGCAGTCCAGCATGACAGGGTTTTTTTTCCTAAGCAAATGCAGAGGCACCTTATAGCAGGGCATTGATACAGGTGGTGATAATTGCATGCTTTAAAGGAACGTGGCTGCTATAGAAAGTGATTGCCTCAGGATGAATCTCATTCAGCTCTTAGAAAAAAAGCTTCATGAGAAAGTTCAGGGCCAGTGATGCTGTTTGGCAAAACCCAATGGAGAAATTTAAGACTCATGTCTGTGTTGCCTCACTAGCTGACTCTCATGGTGCATTTGCTCAGCAGGCTGTGAGGCTCCAGACCCTCCCTTGATTTGCAGCCCCAAACAGTACAAGCAGAGCAGGCTGTATAGTGCTGTATCTGTCCAGTCTGCACAATGCTGGGCCATTCCACTTGAGAGGCCACACACCAAAAGTTCGGTGTTGAATGCATGGTCTACCTGCTTAAGTATTTTTACTCTTATTCCATTTCCATGCTTCTACTTAGATAAAAAATGATGGGTTTTATGTGGGGAGAGGGCTTATTTTTCTTTTTTTGATGGAGGTTGCTACTTATTTTTGTATACTTTCACTGCCCTGACTTGACCTAAATAAAAGTCCAATCTAATTTACTACCTTAAAAAGATTGAAATCAGTTTTAAGGTCATATTACCTATAAGCAACAGACAGAGCGCTTAACATCAGCAGTACGGAATACCAGATTGCAAACGGCTATGCCAGACAGAAATATCAAACCTGACCTGTAAGAATACACAAAAACAAAGCACTGGGGTTCACAGGTACATTTTTTTCTCTATGCTGATTTCTAAAAGACAGTGACTTCCCCCCCAACACAGTCACTTCTTAATAAGAAGAAGAAAAGTCTCTTCCCAGCATGTTTAAAATATCTGTGGAGGAAAAAAAAGCAAGATAAAGCAAAATGAGGCTGCAAGCTATAATTTCCATTAATGGAAAAGAGTTTGAAAACTTCAAACTTAGGCACCAGGAAACATTTCTAAATATGTTTAAGTAACTGGAAGTGCTGCCAGCATTGGATTAGCACTGTACCACATGCAATTCCTCATGCCATATACCAGAGAATATACGGAGTGATGGAAAAAATTAAAATCTAATCTTTCATTTTTGCCTGTCATTTTTCAAAACCCTGTAAGAGGCTGTTTATACAGAACTCTAACAGAAGCCGTCTAACTTGGGGAAGCCAGATTCTATTTTCAGTACACTGAAAAGACGGAAAATTTGGATCTTCTCAGTGGTCATTAGTCTGCAGCTAATTCATGTTCAAATGGATATTGGTTTAGAGCTTTTTAATTGCAGTTAATGAGATAAATAGTTACATTTTCTAGAAAACTTAAGGAAATCTCTTATCATTGTCCACTTGAAAAAAACTAGAAAGAAACATAACCTTATTCCCTCACTCCAGACTAAAAATATTTTAATACTAATCAATGCTCATTTGTGGTATGACTTTCTAATGTTCATCATATTAATGCAATAAAAATCTTCAACACCACCAACATAAGAATAGGCATCAGAGGTACTTCACACCTTACTGTTGCCCCACCAACCAGATGACTGCTTCTACAGATATGAATTGAAATTCCATCAGCTTATAATGGGTACATTACTGAAACAAAATATCCCTAATTTACCATGGAGTATGTTTTTGTGGTTCATCTTACAAAAAACTAAGATACTGGAAAGTCTTACTCTGGGACAGACATAGACTCAGTAGTAGTAATGAAAGATTTCTTACTCTGTCCATTGCTCTGCTAGACCTTAGAAATGTGCAAAACAACATTATTCATTGTTTCTCATCCATACAAAATAAAAGGATTAATATGTCCCTGTTACAAACCAATATGAGTTGGCACTGGTATAGTGCTCCTTAAAAAAAAGAATAAAAGAATGCTGTGCTACCAATTTACATGCCTCATATGAATATATTTCCAGCACTTGAAATGCTTAAAATTAAGAGCAGAAAGTATGACAGATAAAAAAGAAAGGTATGCTACAGAGACACTGGGACTAATTCTATTCTCATTTATACATATATTAAGAACAAGGGCAAAGTCAGGGGAATTATACTTGTATAAAAGTGGAACAGGAGGGGAGTGCAGCACATGGTAGAACATACAGATTCAAGGTAATCTGATACATGATTCTTAGGTATACCAATGCGCCACAGCAGAGGAAAACACAACGTTGTCTTTGCCTGATCTAGCACCTAAGCTGGAAGAGGATGGAACATCCCTATCAACTCTGTGGATGCTGGGCCATTACAGGCAGAGCATGTACACAGGTAGGAAAAGAGGTTGCAGCACACACATAGCACAAGCCTTCATTCGGGCTTTTCATTTGATTTTAGGAAGATTATGTTTAGTTTATTGAGAAAGCTTCTCTGTACACACTGATGCAGCCTAGTCATTTATGGGAATGGAACCAAGCCAATTCAGAGCCCATTGCATGACCAAATTCCTTTCCAGCTTCTATCATTGCATGTGTCAGAGGGAATTGTTACTGGGTAAACTGTCAGCTCAGATGCACCCTTGGCGTTGCCCCTATAAATGCGAGTAGAATACTTCATGGTCAACTGTGCAACTATAGGAAAGTCCCTAAAGATCAAGGACATTCAAAGACAGCAATGACATCCATGGGAAGTTTTACATTTGGTTAAAAACGACAAAAATTAAGCTCGATAGGCACAACTACAAGCACTAGATGCTAAATTACTCTGTGTAATTCTGTGGTTCAGAAACATGAATTAGCTGATGCTCAAGGCAGTGAACTGTTGAGGCTAAAATGTGAAAAGTTCTGCCTATTCCTATTAACAAGAATTGGAGTATTTGTCAATTCCTGTCTCACACATTCCATATGCATCCATGCAATGACACCCCGCAGGACACTGGTACTAGGTATATAAATGCAACTTCTCTGAAATATTCCATAACACATGCCAAGACTTTTCATAATTCTGACACTTACTTTGAGATAACTAAAAACACATGGTGATGAACAGGGCAGTGAACTTCAGAATTGAGATAAACCTCTGTTTTGATTGTACTTTGTGGAGTTATGATTAGGACAAGATCCATCAAAATGTTGCAAATATCATAGTGACAGAGCAATAGAGCACAACATGATCATACATCCCCTCTAACAGTATTAGTGTACTAGCAGTACTTCTTGTCACATAATAATTATATGGGGTGAAGGAAGCAATTAAAGCATAATTTTTTTTAAAACTTTAAGTGTAAATATGAACTTTAATTTTTAATGAATGATGACATCCATATTCCTCCTCAGAATATTGTCAGTGCTAAGAAGAAAAGATCAGATTTGCCTATTTTAAACAGAGTATCATGGTGGTAACCTGCATTTGAGCAAAGTGTAGACTTTGTCCATTTATCTTGTCTAAAATTATACGCTGAAGTTTTATGAATAATACTTGGCTTATCTTCTGAGGCCTTAGTTCTTAAAGCCACTTCTATATTGTAATAAGAATTTCAATTTATTTAATTTTCATCTCAATTCATTCTAATTTTCAGAGGGTCTGTTTTTCTTTGACTTTCTGGTCTAATTTCAAGTAAATCAATATCCAAGTCAAAATAAAACAGCAGTTACAGAAAAAACACAAAAGCTGGTGGTATCTATATGTTATACTACTGAGTTTGTGCTATAGTTATTGTGATCCTTCACAATATGGATTACCTATTTGTTCTTCAAAAAACTCTTACTGGTTAATCTCGAAAGTATATTTATAATCATTGAGCCATACTTTTGAAAAAGTTCAGAGAGTATTAGAATAGTACATTTTAAAGCAAAGAAATCATCCATTTCGTAAGATCAATTATCCTAAAGCATAAGGTCACAAAATGCAATCCATTAGCACTTCTCTTGCTTCTTTTTAAATAATTAATATCTTTGCTTTAAGAGTTCATAATATCAATATATTAATCTTGAAGGATTGTCTTCATGGTCTAATACTGATAAAAAAAATATAATTTTCAGCTCTTAATTGCTAATTTACAAAAAATTACCAAGCCCATTTTCTTTTCAAAACTGAGATATAACTAACTATATTCGCAGTTTTCAGATCAAATGTTTAGAAATTTCAGTTCCCAAGGCTTTACCTGTCAATTTTTTTTTTTACATTTAAGTCAAAAGCAAAATTCCTGTGGACCTCAGGGAAATTCTGGAATATATCATGGGCAAATTTTTAAAACCACTCAAACTCCACAAGTAACAGTACAGAAATATCTCTGTGCTTTTATTAAGTACAATGAAATACATTAGTTTGCATATCTTTCAAATAATACTAAAACCTTATTTTAATAAACCATTCTGGAATGTCATTATTAAAAATCTTCTCATAACTGAAGTTAATAAGGTTTTGATATTTTTGAAAACTGCATTTTCCCCTCTGTAACTTTTAAGCATTCCTTATATCTGTCAAAAGAGCACATGGACACAGAGACATTTAAAGTAATACACTCAGACAAACATTTTGCTTCACATTTTTGTTATCCTATCTCAAAACTGGGAAAACTATTTTTAGCTGAAGCATTGTAGAAAAAAAGGCATCCTGATTATTGAAAGACTACCTTCTGCAGAGGGTAGGAAAAAATAAATAGTGATTATATTTCCTCCTTTTTCTAGATATTAATTGGCTCATTTTTTATTTTGCTGTAAGACATCTCACTGTTATTGTTCCTTGCTTATGAATAATAACAAGCAGAAGGTTATTGATCACAGAAAAAGGAGAAAAAAGATTGTCCTAGACCAGATTATATATAGTTCTGTGTCTACAGCAGGAAGACTTATTTTGGCAGGATTCTGTTTATAGTGAAATTAATGCAAAAAAATACAGCTACTTCAGAGGGATCAAGTCTTGGAATAAAGTGGCATCAAACCTTTACAGTGTTTTCTCAGGTTACACAAGAGAAATTATTTTAAAATAATTCATACTTAATGAAAGATTGCTGACAATTCATTTAGGCATAAATGTTTTTTGAAGAAATTACAGACGTTACCTGAAGTAATGTTACAGAAAAGTAATGTCCCTACTAGCCATTTCCTGGCAAAGAAATCATTATAACTGTGACATATTTATCATCAGCAAATGATTATTCATTTATTCTCCCACATGCATGAAATTACTTGAAGTTTCACTGTTACACTATTCTTCATTTGTACCATTATTTCCTGCCATTGTGCATATGTTCTATAACATTGTTCTTGAAGTCCTAACATTAGAAAACAATACCTTCAAAGTCTACATATAACGATTTTAATAGTGCATACAGTTTGGAAATATGCTACTATCTTTGTCCCAGATCATTTGTAATAACTTGATTTTATGGCAACCAACTTGTGAAGAGTCACACCCTTGTGAATTTACCATTACTTATTAGTGTAACACATGCCATGACTGACACCTTTTACAGCAGACATACAGGAGCTTAATATCCAGCTTTAGGTGTCACTTGATGTATGGGAATAGCTAATAGATCACCACAAACAAGAAAAATTACAAGGACTTACTATCTTCTTACCTAAGAATAAGAAATTAAGTATGGGGCACAATGCCCAATTAAAACGTACTTCTCATTGCTAGGATGTGGTTAAAACCGAGAATTCTTGCATGGTGCTCAATCCCACAGCAAAACTCAGATCACCAAATAGCTTTTATTTTAGGTACTGAGTGTTCGTGTTCATTAGTTCGTTAATTTGCAAATTGGACCTTGATTCTATCACCTTCGCTGCCAACATTTGAGCTGTTTGAGATGACATTTGACCTGATTCCTGCTTCTCTGAAATTGTTGGTATACAAATTGACAGCTTGATTTGAGATCCAGTAATTTGTTGGGTAGAAATGCCATGCCATTGGGCTGCATAAGCCCCAGCAGGCACGTTAGACACAGCTTGGCTGTTTTTAGAGTTAAACCGATGATTTTGACATTATCCTTGTCAATGTAAGCTTAATTTTTCAAAAAGCAGATTTTCTCCCCTATTTGCTGTTGCTATGGCAACAACATCCAGTGATTTGCTGTGACAGCATGGGCAGGAGTGGGAATTGTGATGAAGCCATAAAAATACTCCTTTTGCAGAAAATAAAATCTGAAGCAGAATCATATTACTATTTTCTCTCTATAAATCTATCTTTTCCAAACTATCTTTCCACCAGATTTTTAAAAATCCCTGTTGGCTACTTCTATCCTTGTGATACATGAATAGTTTTTGCTTCGGCATTTTTAAAATTGGAGAGTGCTGATGCAGAGTTCTCAGGCTAATAAATTCAGGATTTAGCATTTATGTTGGCCCTTTAAGGCAATATTTTATTACTTCTTGTAATTACAGGAAAGTCCTGACGGGGCCTTGGGTGATATATACAATATAAATATGAATATTGATTCACTCAGTCAATCAGCCAAACATTTTTTTTAATATAGTACATCTACCTGTCAGTGCTCATATTTGGTCACTGTAGACAAAAAATGCAATGGGAATTCGAACCATAAATAAAGACTCTGCGTACAAAGAATAGTTCTGACAGAAGATATAGTATGTAATAAATCTGTACAGGAGGGCAACTTATTAATAAGATAATGAGTATTCTAGCTTCTGTAGCAGTGCCCTCAGTTATGCCATGAACCAGATGTCAACCACATTCCCCAGAGGCCAGCTATTAATTCCTTGGCTAAGCAGCAATATAAGCAACATTACTTTAAACACAGGCTGTTTCTCCTCTACTCTTCAACTATCCCACAGTGCTGAAATTGTAATGAGAAGAGATCTGGAGCTCTGCCAGACAGCCATTTGCAATCCAGCCAACTGGATGTTACTGCATAGATATATTTTGGGTTTTTTTCTTTTTATGCTTTTTATCAAATTAAGGTTAAATACACCCAGTTTCTTAAAAATCCTCCTTCCACTCCTGCAACTATGTGGAGTTCAAATTGGCCTCCTTATTTGTAGATCCACTGTCCACAAATTGGAAAGAACACATGCTGCATGGTGCTAGTCCAGAAAAATATTAAAATGCATTCTTAACTTCATGTGTAATCTGACTCTCATTGAATCAAACATTAAGCCTCATGTTATTTTTGACAGTGTTAGCTAAGCCTGGAGTGAAGTATGTGTATAAATGCTTTGATAGACAAGTTATAACGTTTTGTATTTCCAGTATTTCCTTCACAAAAAATTGACACTAACAAAATTAACAGTTGTCAGTGGTATGTGCATCTGGTGAAGTGAAGCACATCTGGTTAAGCTCTGAATATTATAGTAAATGATGTAACAGCTAGTACGAATAGAAGCTTACTGTTTTATGCTGGATTTTGTTTGCACCAGCAAGGAGAGGCTGGTGGGGAATGTGAAGCCCAAGGGCAGCCTTGGCTGCAGTGTCCATGAAATGGAGCCCAAGATCTTTGGGGCAGCAAGAAGCGTGCACAGAAAGCTTGCTACCCTGGAATTCAGGAGAGTTTACTGGGCCTCTTCAGGGACCCATTTGGTAATGTGCCTTGGGATAAAGCCTTGGAGGGAAGATTGGCCTAAGAAAGCTGGTTATTAGTCACACATTTCTTCCTCCAAGCTCAAGAAGATGAAGTGGCAATCTTATTAATGCATTAATTAAATAATTAATTAATCTAATGAATTGATCTAATTAATCTAATTAATCTGATGCATTGATCTAATTAATCCATTAAATAAGGACAGGTGTCAAACAGATAGGCCTAGGCTCTTCTCAGTTGTAATGTGACAAAGCAGTAGAGAAAAGCCTCTCCATTAGGTTATGCGGATGATTATTTTTAGATTTGTTGCCAATAAAGTATCTAAATACTGTCAATGCAGTGTACAGTATAGGTCTAAAGAGAAAATATAAGCAGATTGCCCTAGAAATGGACAGGCTTTGGCCTTGCAGAATACACAGCTACAAAGAAACAAAGTACCTATGGAGCTACTTCGAGATTTTATCTCTGTAGGTAATCAGGATCCCAATGCTTATCCATTCAAAAGTGAGTCTTTTGACTGGATGTACCTGGCAGACATTCCTGCCTGGAGGTGGGGGAGAAGGAAGTGGGGGGAGTAAAGGAAAGGGGTGGGTGGTGGATCCATCTGGAAACTGCCTGCAACCTCAGGAGACCGGTCGGCTCAGTCTCCAGCATTTTATACCCTTTATAAAAGCATTTCATTCCCTTTTGCAGGCCAGTGTGCACCGAAGCCCATCACAATCATCACAGCTCCCTCATCTCTGAAATGCATTCATCATGTGATCCTCCTGCGTCCCCCCTGCAACTCACACTTGGTATCCTTATCTTAGGACAAGACATATTGCCCATCAGAGATAATTGTAAGGGAGAAGAGGTGAGAGTGTGGGGAGAATGCAGGAGAAGGCATTTTGTCACCAACACACAATACTAAATACGTCTCGAGAAATATGAATCAGTGCCTGACCACTAAATCGTTACTCTGTTTGGTAGGCATTTATGGGATTCTTAAACAAAAGCTGCATGAATAATGGAGCTAATCTAGGGAAGAGTAATTTACTAAATTATTTCAAAGTGGCATTTACCAGAGTGAAAAGCCCATTATTGTGTTACTTTCCCCAGCATAGTGAAATAAAAAGTACTGTTTGGAGAGGTCAATAACACTTAACTTGATTGAGTTAAATCAATTTGATTTCTTATTTGATGGTTGTTCTTTGCACCTTAAAAACTAAGCCGATCCAACTGTACAACAGCAGGCAGGATTTTAACTAACAGTTAAGAGGACAGAATGAAAATACCTCCATATTTTCTATTCAGGCTTACATATCCTGAAAAGCACATAACTGCTGTGAGGCAAGGATATTCCAAACACTATGTCACAGAGTTTCAGTATTAAAATAAATTTGGATTCTTGTCAATTGGAAACATTTTTGTTTATTTGTCAGAGCTGACCAACAGGTTACTATTCTCAAAATCCCAAGAGCATCCAAATGCAGGCTCAGATATCCTCAAAACCAGCACTAATTTCCTATGAAAACAATGTGTGTTATCTGTATTTGCTTTCGAAAAATGTCAGGTATATAACAAATGAACATCATTACTATCATCATAACTCTGCCAGGATGATTGAATATTGAATAATTTAGAAACATCAGGCATGAGTCTTACTTAAGTCTTCATTGATAAGATCCAGTCTGCTCAAGATCTTGTTGCAAATACTGTATAAACCACTTCCAACCTTTCAGAAAAAGTAATGCTCTTTACTCATACATTGTGAGAGGAGAATGTCAACATTTCTAATTGCCGTTTAGAAGGACAAAAGGTGGTGGGTTGGGAAATGTCATCACAGAAGTCTTGCTGCATACCTCCTAAATTTTCTCTGCTTTGGAAAAAAATAGACATTCAGACTCTCTCCTCTCTCTTATTTAAAATATATAGACTTCAGAAGTAATGAATACTCTTCTCCGAGTAAGGCCAGTGGAAGTTTAAGATGTTCAAAGATGTAGCCTAGCATTTTACAGGATGAAGCTGATGGCCACCACACTGTACAGGAAGAAGGTAGGCATGCCTCTTGGAAACTGCTTATGTACACTGACTTCAAACACCAAAATAAGCTTAGTCAGATCTGTCCACACTCTCTCTTCTCCTTAAAATTCCCCACTCATAACCTCTGGCAACCTGCAATAATACAGTTTAGGAGTTTGTCCTTCTCATTATTTTTCCCTGCCCTTGCACTTTGCCAGAGACAACAAAATGGACAAGAATATGAGGGTCATTCTGGTGGGGAGCCTCCTTGCTGCCCATACCTGACACAGCTGTGGTGGGAACAGTAGGTATGAAGTATGGAATGTTAAACATTTTCCCCTTTTGCTTTGATCATGTTTATAACCAAATTTATGTATTCTATATGGAAAAAAATGGCAATTGTTTACCACAAATGTGGAATATCCACATATTTAGGAACTATATCCTCGGATATTCTTCTTTAAGACATTTTTCATGCTTCCTCATTTCTGATACATAAAAAGAAATTACACTGGAATTTGCCTTGTTCTAAGTTTGAGAGAGATTTACCTATGTGCAAATGAAAAAGGATGATATACTCTTTTCTAGTGAAATCTCTGCTTTAAAAAAATTGCTTAACAAATTTGTACACAACATTCTTAAGTCAATATTCAGTCACAGCAGCTTATGATGAGAATTATCTGTTAAAACTCTTCAACAGCTATCAGAAACACTAGATTAAGGTGGATTGACATGATACTCTTAGTATAAATACAGAATTAAAGAGCTCTAGAGATTACTAGAATGTATAAATCAGCTTTAGCAGATTATTGGAACAATCAAGCCCCCAATGGAGGATGCTGGTTTTGTGAAGGGTTTTGGTATGCCAATTTATGAGAAATGAAATAGTTGAACAAAATACAACAAAATTTATCTATTCAGGCTGCACAAAGTTATGTCTCAATCTTGTATATTTGTTTCTAAACAACTCCCATCTAGAGATCTGATTATTCCTGAAGCCAGTCTTCCTGCAGATCTAGTGATTTTGCCAGACTAGCACACAAACAGCACCTAATTAGATTCCAATACAACAAAATATTTATAAACATAAACATTGGATAGATAAATGCAGAGAAACACATTAATTTCCATAAACAGAAACATGTAGTGGAAGAGTCAATATGGTCTATCCAGAAGAACTGCCTTGGCCTGTTCCTTGCCAACAAACACACTAACGGGTAGTGTTTATCTATTGCTCATAGTTTCAGTGTTTGCATAAAGTAGTAACCATGAAACTCCACTTGTACAACATCCAAGTTGCACTGATGTAGCAGTTCCATCATAGCTGGAAAAGAGAACAATGCCAGAATATAAACACAGTCTTATGATATGAAAGGCTTTTTGAGGGAATGTATACCTTCAGAAAACACAGGGATGGGTAACTGCACTCATACTGGGGAGCATAGTTGTAATTATTTGAGTAAAATACCACATCCATGACTCTGATAATCACACCAATTTAAAATGTTTACATTATCTCAAGGACTAAAAGCTTTTCCATTATTGTTTTATGTACATTAAAATTTGGGAACAAACTGTACTGTTCTGCAAGATGAGAGCAGACAAGCTGGATTCATTTCTAATGAATCTAAAGAGCAGAAATTTGAACTGAAGGCACTAGTTCCACCAGCTGCTTACAAGATGTAAGAAAACTTGGTCCCAGTTATTTCATTGTTTTCTTATTAATTCTAAATTAATAGTATTATAAAGGCAAAGTTAAAATGCAGTTCTATTCTGAAAAGAAAATATGTAAATATGATTTTATTATGTTTCCACAAATGCAAACTACCACTTTATTCTTTCTAATTAACTGCACTAATATAACTTATCTGACATGCATTTAAAGGCAAAAGAGATTTGCTGCAAAGTTGCCATTTTACAGCTAAAAGTTATTTACAATCTAAGATGAAATACAAACTGATTTACAGACCACTTCTCTGTAATTTTCACTACTAATTTTTAACAAACATTAACACTACTTTGCCCCTTAATTCTGTAAGTAAAGAAACAAAATTTGGAACACATACAGGTTAAAAAAATCATTGCTTTATCAAGATTCTATTTTATTTAAAAAAGTATACTTAAGGCTAGTCAAAATGCAGCTAACAATGATTTGTTCTTATGTGTGGAATTAAGTTTCACTAAATCAGTTACAAAGTTGCAACTTGATATTTCACACAGGTTTTTTCAGGGCAGGGTCCGGTACAACGCCCAATGGGAATTATGCCTGCTGAAGATAAGTAAGACCTCAGACCACTCCACCAGCCCTTGTCTCTGTTGAGTGTGGAATGTGTGAACATGTGAGAACCATAAACAGAAATAAACCAGTCCATATTTCAGTTGAAACAACTTGTACTTCATATTCATCCTTGAGATATACCTCTAAATTCGCACTTCAGATCAGCACATGTGACTTTTAGCAATATGGTACATTAGGATGAAGTCCAAAATCTCATGCCAGAAGTAAATGCGGTTAAATTGATCTCGGTATGACAATATTAAACACAGGACTGCCATCAACAGAAAAAACTGCGTACAATTACAGGCCTCCAGTACATCACTACACAGGAATCAAAGAGAGCCTCAGGGCTCAGAAGGTCAGCATGTTTGCTTAACTGCTGTTTTGCTTCCGCTATAATGTCATTATGATGAACTGAGTAAGAACTCAAAACCTGAAACAGGGTTAGAACTTTCTTAAGCAAACTGTCAGCCTTTTCTATGTCAAACTTAAGTAAACCTCTAATTAAAGGAATGGTTTTGTTCAACTAGGCTATTCTAGAACTCCATATTTCCCAAAGTGCTAGATAATAATGGGCTAGAGTTAATGCATAAAGTTGATACTCTCTCAGGCTACTCAGACTTTCACTTGTGGACCTCGGCTGCCCAAAGCAGTTAACTACTTTCAGAATCATGGTGTCACAATTAGGTAAGATGATAGAATATTGGATGAAGAAGAAATTGAATGCAGTAGCTTTGTAGGAAAAAAACTCCACAATAAAGGTCAAAAAATGCAAATGAGATGAATATCAATCATAACTTTACAGAGATTTAACTGACCAGTGCAGCACAAAATAAAATTCCTGTGACTGATGGGAAAAGAAGTTCATTTATTCCCTGTCATGAACTATTAAAGCATTAGAAGAAGCTTTGTAAGTAATAAAGAGACTGTTCAGCTTTATCAATTTTGACAGCTAACCCCAGGAAACATTTGCTTTCACAATAGCTGGATGTTCTCATTTATTTTGTTGTTTATAATTTTTTTATTCTAATCAGTTCCCCTTCAGCTGTCCAAATTGCTAATAAAGCTGTTTTGTAGAGATTCCTCACTACAATCTTTTTGGTCTCTCCTCTACCATATCCAGTCTGCTGTTGTTTACTTTTAACGTCCTGAAAATCCAGAGGGTTTGCAACACCGGTGATTAAAATTCTCTTTGGTCTTCTCCTACAGCAATTTTACTGCCCTTTGTATGGGTTATTATTACCTTTTGTTTGTTTCTTTACAGTGTAGAAAGTCACTGTCAGAATAATCCTGCTCACTTACAAACCACAGAATATCTCCCTTTTTTATCTGTTTATCAGCTTCTGATTTCTTGTCATACAATTTCTGACTTCTCGTAAATTTGTCATCCTCCTCAATTCCTTTTACTGTTTGCTTTTCCCAGGAACTTCAACATCTTACCAATTCTCCAGTATTACACTTTTGCCTGATTATGACTTCATGCTTTCCAACACAGGCCTCGAACACAAGCCACCCTAATCTACTGAAAAATGCCACATCAGACAAATAGGTGCAGTAGTATAAGATTTTATAA
>VWZS01000931.1:130550-155477 GCA_013397075.1 Rhabdornis inornatus | reverse complement strand
TAAACACCTGAATGTTTCCTTCAATTAGTCAACACCTTCTTCCCAAAGGTGCTTCTAGGTTATGATGGTAGAAGACTGGCTGTTTATTTATTAGTGAGCAAAATTTGAAAGAATAGCTGAAATTACATGATCTGACCTGACTGTTGAGTGATGTCTGAAGGCATTGCTTGGTGATATTAAAAGCTGAACTTCTTCCATATCCACCTTAATTAGTAGTTGCATGACATAAAGTTATAAATATGAGCTTTTCATTTTCACTCTTTCTTAGAGAAAGAAAATATCTCCTGTTCCAATACATGTGGTGCATTCCACCACCTGTTTTATGTGCCTAACTATACTCACCGACTATTATGTAGAATTACACACATCAGACAAATTACTTAAAACCTGCTCACCATAATTTAGCAAGCACTTGCATGGACTTGCATTCATTAAACAGATAGAATTTGGTCAGCATTACACTAAAATTTCTATAAACTATTTTCTCTCTCCTGACTTAAGCAGAATGAAAATACATTTGACTAACATATAACTAAAAGTACGCTACAGAATCCATCTGAACATCCATGTAAATAAATGTTAGTGGCTTTTGGACCGCCTAGTTATAATAGCCAACAACAAACTGTAAGATTTCCTCAACTACATGTGTTATTCTGAACTGCATATAGGACCCCTGGAAGCCAGAAAAACTAATGTTTTGCAAGATTTGTCCATTCTTTCATCTTTCAGTACTATCAGGAAAAGTATTAACATCTTCTGCCAATACAGTCATTCTCCAATTCACTACATATGTTCAAAATGCACATAACGTTCCTGCCATTGAACTGACAAATGTAACAATGAAAGAGGTTTAGTTATAAAGGGTCTAAATGATCTACTGTGGGGATTAAAAAATTTTAATAAAGTACTTATTAAAAAGTCCAGCAGTAGCAAATCCAGAGCTATCAAAAAACGCAAACCGCATTGGGTTAAACTTACTTATTTCAGAGAAGTAAATCAGAGGAATAGAAGCTGGAATTCAGAAATAAAGACAGAAGAGATTGTACAGTTTACTCAAAACCCAATGACAGGGTCTATTTTTACTTTACTACAGACATTAGAACATCTGTTTCAGTATATAACACAGAGAATACCAAAACCTGAACTCTTGACCTTGCTGTACTCCCTTTACTTGCAGCAAATCTCTATAACTTCAGAAGGCAAAGCAATTCATAGAAGATCTTAGAATTTCAAACACAAGACTAATGAGAACCAACCAAGAGAACACACAATTCCAATGCATGGTCAAATTTAATATTGAGTTGCTATAACAGAGTTGAGGAAAATATTCAAAGGACTGTAATACTAATGTCATTAACATTAATTATGCATGTCAGGTGGTACCTTATTGTGTATCAAGAACACAGTCTTTCTCTAATAGTCAGGATGCAGAAAGAAATCTGCCGAAAATATCCAAATGTTTTAGAAAATCAGAAAATGAGAATTTGTCCCTTAGAAATTATATTACAAGCATAATCCACCATACACAACCCAAATCAGGATCCTCAGGTGGAGCACACATCTTCTGAGTCAATAACAGAATCATCCAAAGCATCATACATGGAGGAAATGGGGATTTTTACCCATTCAGACATCTGTTACAAAACCAATACAGCTAAATAAAGACTGTAGAGAAACTTCTTTCAATAAAGAAGTCAAAATTTATCAAAAACTTTTCCACAAACTGTCAGACAATATTACAAAGAAAGGTGTAGCAAGAAAATTTTTCTTTTCTAGATGTTCTTCCAGTTGCTGTTATACACAATAGGAAAGTTGGTTTGAATGATAAATGGAAAATTGGTGTAAATAAAAATTACTTTAAATTTACAAACAGGTAATTTTGAACTTTGCCTTTAGGTTTCTGGTATAACACCAGGGCACAAAAATAAATTATTCAGAGAGTGCTTTTCAGGCTATGTGTGCAAGCGGAATGTCCTCATTCCTCTTGTTGTACTTGCACAGTTCATGGATGCCCATGTATTATTTTAATGACTATATAAACATTCAAAAAGCAGTGTGGAAACTGGCTTCTGGTCTTTTTCACCAATTTTTCATTTTAACGGCATCATAAAAGACCTCATAATCTCTGAAAGTATCTCCTTGTGCTAGTAGAGAAATCCCCATTGGTCAGATCATTATAACAAGACTAACCCTGTGCCCATCCCAAACCCCTCAGCTTGACTCCAGAGTCAATTTTATTTTTGAGCTTTAATGAGGTACTTGAATTTAACTTGTATAAAAAAGATATGGCTAAGTGAATGAACTATTTACATGAGCTGAAGCCAAACTTTTTATGTGTGAAGTCTATGCACAAAGGTGCTTTTGAACTGCAGATTTCCAATATTATTTCAGCCTAGATTTTCTGGTTCCCAGTTGAGCTATTCTCAGCAAGGAATTTTTGTCAGTTTTGAACATCCAGCAGCCCTGCAATCGGCTTTCTCAACCTTCACATAAATTTAAGCATCCTAATAGCCTGCTGCCACCAACTGCAGAAAAGAACTCCGTGTCTAATGACTATCCTGACCTTGCTTCTTTCCCAAGGAGCTCCCATGTCAGGGTGAGGAGTACAATCAGAATCTATTACCATTAATTAACCCCCAGAATTTATACAGAGAAGTCATATGGAGGCTGAGCTATCAACTTTCTATCTGCCTTCCAAAACCATTGCATAGCACAAATGTCAGGTCTTCCACCTATCAACAAAATGAATGAGAAATCAGAAGGACTGACATAACCTTTCCCTTGGAAACCAGAGCCTAAAATGTTGCTAATGCAAGTAGATAGGCCACAAAGCTAAAAGCATAAACCAAATTTATTTCCTTGCTTGATTTAAATTTGAGCAAGAACTTTGAGAAAACCAAGCCTGAGCAGTCTTAAAAGACCTTCTTAACATGTATTTTATGACACTCCCTCTCTCTGAAATTTTTCCAGAGGTGGGTATTCATCATTGGACATCAAGAAATCAGACAATGAGAATAATTTCACAGAATTTGTTACTCATATATTCACTTGAAAACTGCAGTTTAAACATGCTTCTTTCTGATTGGAAGAAACATCATGAATACACTTGCTATTTTCCAAGCATGATGCTATGAATGGAAGAAAACAACCAGGTACTGATCAATATATTAATAAGGGTTGTAAAGATTTTGTACATTCAGTGGCAGAGAACTTGAAAAGTTCTCTATGTACATGCATTTCTTCCTAAAATAACTGCTACTCATTCAGAGTAGTAATCACCCCAGCTGCCTTCCACTTATGGTCACCACTTCTGGTGACCATCTTCAGAAGAACTCACATGCAAATTTACTCACTATATCAAGTCAGTCATCCCTATAGAAAAATAATAAACTCCAAAAATATTGTGACTAAAAGATTGCCTGACACTGTGGTCAACACCATTGAGAGTTTTCTATTGCAACAGATGCAACAGAAAAGCCAGGTTATTCATTAAGTTCCTCTCCTACTCTATTTGCCTCAAAAGAAGCAGTATCTGTGAAGAGCTGTGTCTGCACTAACTAAGCCATGTAGAGGCTGCTGCAGTAGTCCTATGGAGGCCTTGTGAATGAATTCCTCTAAATTTTTCTCAGTAGTGCAAAAGACTTTTCTATTTACTCCCTCATGCAGTATCAAAGCAAAGTCACAGATCCACAACACACGTGCACACACATACACACACAAATATCAAAGTAGTGAAAAAAGCCTTACTAATGTTTTATTAGCTTAACAGATTTGCTAATGCTAAAAAAATCAATAAAAATAGCAAAGAAGAAATCAGAATGTTCTTCCTACAGTTATAACAAATTAAAATATAAAGGTTAATAAAATTGCTGGAGTGCTTATTAGAAACATCAATGAAATGCAAGAAAATAAAAAAATCCAAGCTAACAGACATAATAACTTTCCTATTCTATGACACAGCTTATGGCATCTAAGACAGGCTTTTATTTCAGAGATGGAAGTTAGACCAAGTTAGAAACAAGAACAGATTTATATAATTCAGGCAGTTTGAAAAAAGAGACAGGAAGAAAAACCAGGAAGTCCCTGACAATCTCTATTGTGGAATCTCTATTCAGAATAGTCTTCAGTGGACTAAAAACCAGGCCTAATCTGGAGACTGTGAAGAAAACCATGGCAGGTGCCTAATATATTTATGCAGCAAAAACAAACATCCTTGAGTCTTACATGTTCTAGCATATTATTCACTTGTTACAAAAAAGAAAGTCCACCTTTCTACAAAATCACATCAGGAAAAAAAAAAAAGAAAGAAACACAGAGGAGCGCTCTTTTGTCCAAATCATTCAGTCTGTTGCCTAACATCTTTTAATCACTCTAGCAGTGTTCTTCTGACCAAAATATGACCTTCTACCACTGATGTGTTCCTCTAAGATATGACAAAGTTACTCAAAAACCCTAAAGAATGGAGATACAAACACTGATCAGTTAGGAACGGCTTACTCTTCCTCCCATCACTTACCCATTTCGATATAGAATAATAAACACTAAACACTTACTTATACGCTGGGTTTTGATACTATTATCAGTTTGCACCTGCTGCCTCTTGGCCCATCAAGTAGGTAGCACTACATTTATCACATCGTCATATTCATTGGTATGATCCCCCTGAGCTATCTCAAGGCTGGGCAGTCCCAGCTCCCTTGCATGCTCCTTGATGATACAGTCCTGTAGTTGTCCCCCACTTGACTTTATCCGGGATGTCCATGTCCTTCTTGCACTGGGAAGCCTAGAGCTGGACTGACATCTTCAGATGTGTCTCACACATGATAGAGGGGAAGGGACACTACCCTCAACCTACTGGCAGGCAATGTCATTCCTAATGTATCCCAGGAGATCTCTGGCTTTCTTTGCTATGAAGGTGCAGTGCTGGCTCATGGTCAACTAGTTTCCACCAGGACACCAAGGTGTTTTCCTGCCAAGTTTCTTTCCACTGTGTTGGCACCAAGTTTTTAGAATTCAGAAAATTATCTTGATTTTAGTGGTTTCACAGCAAACGTTCAGCAACAGCTTTGATATTGGAAAGACACCAGATTTTCTCCATCATTCTGTGGCTTGAAAGCTCAGTATGTTCAATCTTTGCCAAAGGATCACATGTTACATAAACTCTGGATATATCACATAATCTACTCTCTTGCAATGACATGGAGTGCTTTTAAATGAAATACTTCTTACTGCTTGTGCTAGTTCAACAACCTTGTAAATTAAAAAGATTTATTAATTTTTCATCTGTATTTTTCAACTCCACTTTTAAAAACCTTGAAATGCAATTCTGCTAATGGTGCTGGAGCTACAGATTCATTAGTCAGAATTTTCACCACAGACTCATACTCTCAAATTTGCATCATAAAATTATGTTTAGGTATTAACATTAGCTTTCTAAGACTAAGTGTAAACTAGTTCTACGCCAGGAGCACACACACACAAAAAAAAGAATCAAAAAAACATCGTCCAACTTTAAAGCATAAAGTCTCCCATCTTTTTTGTTCCTATAAATTACATAAAACAAAACTCAGCCTATTTCATAAACCACATATTGAAGAGAAATTATTGAAAATGGTTTTAACTTTTTTGCTCTTTTTGATGATGCAGTTATCCTTGAAAACTTGATACTACAAATGAGTATCCATTGACTGGACTCACATGCTTCAAGTAGAACTTTCTGCTCTCAGGTTGATACAATCAATCTATTATATTATATGTATCCTGAAATTGGTCAGTAATGTACTTTCCTATTCAAAGATGTAACAGATGGTCAGGTGAAGATATATAAAAGCAGCTTCTGAAATATATATGAGATCATAAAATGCAATACGCACCGAATATTGCCATTTTACTCATGCTCTTGTCTACCCAAACTTTTTAGAACTTCCATTAGTTCTGTGATTATGCTCATAACCTAACTGACAGCAGCTGTTTCTTTAAAGTCAGAAGACCAGTGACAGAAAATTTGAGTGTTCCAATAACTACTGCCTATAACTAATTACTTTAAGAAAACTTCTGGTGCATTCCAAACTTCTGTTTACATTTTGCTGATTTTCATGGAGACAAAACATGAAATTCTTACGAGAAAAAAAATTTGTTTACTTTAAGAATAGGATATGAGGAAACAATGCCTTTAAAAAACCTCAGGTTAAAATGCCACAATCCATTGTACTTTTTGGCAAAAATAACTGCTAACTAGTAGCCAGAAAGAAATTCAGAGGACTTACATTGTTAAATTTTGTTCTTTTTTGTCTTTTATCTTTCTCGCATATCAAAACTACTGGTATCAACACTGAATCATGATTCTCATTAATCACAGCATAACAGTATTATGTAAATATGCAGTTTCCAGAGTAGTACTCTTTGTACTTTAATAATTTGATTTACCAAACTAAAGCTTTGTTTTGGAAGTGAGGAAGCTCCACAGATCACCTTCTGATCTGTGGAGTCTGATGAGTTCCTTGGACCGGACTACTGAGGGAGGAATCCTATCTGAATTCTGCTCAGTTTCAGCCTTAACTCCTAGATCAGTTCCAAAAGGAAAAGAAAATAGAGAGTAATCTTGATGGGTCAGCTACCCACTGGAACACACCCTGAGACTCCAATTCCCCTGCTGCTTTTGTACATGAATCTGATGAAACATGACACTGACTCAAAGGCTTCTAACTACTGCAGGGAGCACTCAAGAATCACCTTATATCTGAGTAAATCACATCTGTTTATGATTTCAGACTTAGGTAGACTTTAACTACGAGTTTCTCTCCCTGTATTTCTGAACTTTTCACAACTACAATGACACTCATGCCAAGATTCATCCTACCTAACTAATTTTTAATTGAGGCACTTAGGTTAAGAATCTAGTCACCCTAGATTTCTGTTACCCTCAGCAACAAGATCCTAGATAAGCCTTAAGTGCTCTCTGGAAGTATCTCTTGTCTCCCTCCGAAGGGAATGGAAGTAACAAATAATCCTGATTTGACTCCTGCCTGATAAAACATTCTGTTTAAAAGCCTAACACTGGGTGTGAAAAACTCTGGCCTTCAGACTCTTCTATACAGAAAATTTATGCTTACCAAATCTAAATTCTGGAACAAAATTATTTCTGTATTGTCAGAGTAAAATTAAACAATTTTATATTTTCACGTAAGTAACTAAAATTATTCTACGGATGCAAAATTCTCTTCCATTTTAGCCAAGAAGTCTCTCCTATACTTGTCTGTTCACACCTCTCAATTTGTAGTAATGATTCCATGCTACTTCTGATCCTACTTACTAAAAATTTAATACTACAATTTATCCTTTTCTTGCCCACTCATTCTCTGCAGATTTTTCTTTGCTATACAGGCAGCAGACAGTCCCATCAATCCCATCAGTCACTCCAGTACTATTCCATAGGCTCCTTCCCCATCCATTTCTATGCTCTATCACCAACTTCCAAATTCCTTTCCAGGGACTTGGTATGAGGACTCATCCTACAGCTCTGGATACCCCGGGTGTGCATCCCTTGTGCATCTTTTACTGTGAATTCGAACGACCTCTCTCTGTGAATGAGTCAGACCCACTTCATTTCCACCTTTTCCAGCACATCTGTTGTTTGAGCACCATGACAGACCCACTGTCCATCTTTTGCTCATGAGATATCTTCAGAGTGCTTCTGCAGTTTATTTTCAAGTTTCCCTCCTGCAAGGAGTCAGAGAGAGCTTGGTCTTTTGTCTTTTTCTCTTCCCAAATCTTACCTTTGAGTAGTCTTTTCTGCTGTCATAAATTCAGCAGTCATCTCTGGACTGAAACATAGAGGTTTTTTTTCTACTCCAAACTCCATGATCAGGTTGTAACAATTTTTGGATATGGAATGTTTTGAGTTACCCATGACACTTTCATGGGAATTTTTTTTTTTTAATTTATAATAATACTTAAGGAATCTAGCAGATATTAGGATCCCATTTTTAACTTAACATTTTACCTGTGTATAATAAGAGAAAATTTTGGCCTCACACAACAAGCAACTGAAATAGTCAGCTGAACTGCTGGAACTGCTTCTTACGAAATAGAAATGTAGGATATAGGAACTATTAAGTGATGCAGTTATGATGGGTTGTAGAAGAAAACAATGTGCTTTACACACATAAACTTAATATCCCAGGTTGAAGTTCACCACAAAGTCTTCTTCCTAAGCTCTGTATTCATATACATTAATCATTAAATTCAGATGTTTTTTAAAATTTAAATTCTGAAAGTGTTGCTGAACATTGAATGGATTCTAAGCAGGAAGGAATCTTAATGTTAATTCTGCTTTCTCAGTAAAGAGGGATATGATCACTTATGATGTTGAGAGGAATGGAGGAATGTCGAATTTGTCTTTACAAACGAGCAATGGATCTGCTGGTACATAAGAGCAGCACTGTCAGATAAAAGAAACAATGGGATGGATTCCACTGATCGATGAATAGAAAAAGTTATTTGCCCTTACAAACAAACTGTAGGATTGCTGATAAATGAAACTGGATATCGAAAGATGAAAGAAGCAACGGGGAAAAAACTATGAATTCTATAAGAATTAAAAATTAAAAGAGAGGGTTATACATTAGAGGGGAATTTCAGATATCAGGCGTTCTGAGAAGTCTGTACTTCTCAGGTACCTCAGCCAATGGGGAAAGAGGGAGGGAAATGCGGCTGGGAAAATAGGATAAAAAGGAAGCTGCGTCCTCCAAAAATTTGAGAGATCCCAGGGGAATGTCCCATGGCCTCTCCCTTTATTCAAATAAAGCAAAAAGGACTCCTCTGTCTCCTTTTTGGACATAAACCTCTTGTGTTTGTGGATTAATTTTCCTGACAATGTAAATATAGTGAGTTTCACCAAAGCATGTGTTCTATCTAATGTGTACATAAGGACAGTAACACATCTTTGTATGAAGATTCAAAAGTGAAAAACGTAATAAGGAAAACATCTACAATAATAACAGTAAATTCTTCTATTTTAGAAGTCAAAAGAACTCATTTCATGGAACATTTGAGGATTTATAGAGGGATGAAGGAACTTTTCACTGTCTATTTTTCCAAAAATTTTCCTATGTAAGAATTCCTATCTTGGGGAAGAAGCTGATGTCGTCTTCCCTCTGTTTCCATACCCACAGTCGGCAGCGGGGGCCACCATCGTGGGAGCTGGCAGTACCCTGCCATTTTGGGAGTCTCCTTGTTCCCACGGGGCTCTTGAGATTTAGCAATTTTGTGTTAAGTGACTATTTACTGGTTGTTTTGGGGGTTTTGTTTTGCCTGTTGCTGTTTTGCATGTTAGTAAACCGCTATTTTTTAACTTACATCTACTAATATTTGTTCCTTATAGGTGGAAGGGATTGGTTGAAATCAGGGGGAGGTAACTAATTTCAGAGTGTCCACATCTTTAAATTGTCATGACAAAAACAAAGGGAGCAAGCCCAGAACAGATGTCTCGGTATCAAGAAAAAGAAACTCCTCTGGCAAAAGCCAAAGCATAAGCTGCAGGAAACTACAAGTTGCAGAAAACCTTCTGTTTTTGTTGTCCTCAGTGTCTAGTTGACATTACTGACACTTTTTTCTATGAAACTTATAGAAGTTTCAATTTGATTCATAAAACATGAAAGATTAATTGAAATATCTAAAATTTACTTATTTTCATTTTCAACACAAAACAAACTTCATATATATTTCATTGCATCCGTACTGAGCATACAAACCAAGTGTCGGCAATAATCACATATTTCAGTAAGTATTCCAAAAATGTAACTTTTATGCACAGCCTCTGGGATCAAGGCCAATTGTAGCTACAAGATGGTCTACACAGCTGCTACCACATCACATGAACCTGGAGAGTGCCAAGATAAAGGGAAAGAAATAGGACCCAGCCATAACCCCCTCTTTCTTTAAACAGTTTCCCATTTCAACTCCCCTGTATTGTTCTGCAACATCTTACATCCTACAAATAGAATCATAGACTTGTGGAATACCCTGAGTTGGAAGGCACCCACCAGGATCACTCAAGTTCAACTCCTGGCCATGCACAGGACACCCCAAGAATCACACCACATGCCTTAGAGCATTGTCCAAACACTTCTTGATCTTCGTCCGGCTTGGTGCTGTGACCAGTTCCCTGGGGAGCCTGTTCAGCCACCCTCTGGGTGAAAAACCCTTTTCTAATGTCCAACCTAAACCTTCCCTGACACATCTTCAGGCCATTCCGTCACATTCTGTCACTGTCACCACAGAGCAGGGATCAGTGCCTGCCCCTCCTCTTCCCCTCCCAAGGAAGCTGTAACTGCAGTGAGGTCTCCCCTCAGGTGCCCCTTCTCCAGGCTGAACAGACCAAGTGCCCTCAGCCACTCCTCCCATGACCTCCCCCTCTAAACCCTTCATCATCTTCATAGTCCATACATATATGCTGCCCTGTGATGCACACATACAGACAATTGCTCTCCAAGGAGAGAAAATAGTTCAGAAAAAATGCACTCCAACACTGAGAATAGGTGCCAAAATACTGGAGTGCAATACTGACACAACAGGAAAAAATGTCAGAACAAAGCATCAAAGTACAGCAAGAGTTGCTTGGGGCAAGCAAAGCATCCTGTGACAAACTGACAAGAAAATCTTGACTTTGAATGCATTTAAGTCAAAATATAGTATGACAAAGGGCTGACAAGGAAGTTATGAGGCACAAAGATTCTTAACTCTGGAAAGCCACTGAGGTTTAAAAAGGGAGAAAGAAACAAACCACTTATTTTCAGCAATGACTAACTAAGTGAGAAGAAGACAAAATTGTTGGATGAAGAAGGGCCAGAAGTATGTCATCAGGGCCTACAAGAATGTTTCAAAGCAAGTTATTTCAGTGTTCAGAGGAAATGGAAAGGAAAATTGAAGTTACAACCAAGTAGGCTACCCAGATGGAACAACTCTAACTGATGTGAGGCCAGGCTGGCACTGGCCGGATTCACAGAAGCACAACAGGCTCCCTGCTCCAGCTTTTGTCTTTCTCCTTGCTAAGATGCACAATGGAACTTAAGACTGGTGTATGTAGCAATTAGTTTTGCGTGAAATATCAAGACAAAAAGGAAGGACCTCTTTATTTTCCTTGGAGGGCCTTCCCGTCTGGATTTTTTTGCATCCACTTTTACACTCACTGCAAACAAATACAATCTAGATGTGAGATTATATCCAGTAATTCTTAAACATATATTGACAGCATTGTGTGTATCACATTCAACACTAATCTTTACTCAGATATACTCAAATTCAGCTCCTTCTTGTGTAGATCACTATAACTGCCTGACATTGGTGGTACTACAAAGAAAAGTTCACTCTGTGACAGTTGGCTGACTTTCATTAAACTGGATATAACTGTCCAAGTCAGAATTTTTATGAAGCAGCAGCTGTGGTAAACACCCCTCATCTGCAGTGAGACTCAAAGCACTCTCAGCAAACATACGCTTCAAATGAAATTCAGCTCCTGCTGGAACAAAATTCCCTCACTACAAGATGAAGGGATGAGTTCAAAGTATTTTCAGTTGGCTCTTTACTGATCCAGATGAAACCTAGACTGCTACTGAACATCCAGCACCACCTTCAGAAACATCCTAAATGGAACTCAAAAGTAATACTTTGAAAGGACTAGCTTGGCCTAACCTCATTTGCACATAAGGCTTGATAAAAAAGTGAGTCAAAGGTGATTTTCCTGCAGTTCACTCACAGGAGATGCCTAAGCACCAGTTAGAAATCAAACATTAAAATATTACGAAATTCAGATACTAGGTCCTGCAGATAAATGTATTACAGAGACAGCTAACAGTCGTACTTGTTTAAATATTCAGACTTCAAAGCAGAATTCTAGGCACAACAGTGCCATCCAGGGGCCTGCTAATTGCTGGTCAATGTCCAAAGAATTTCCTGAAACAGGTTTTTTTGGGTTTGTTTTTGGAGATTTTTTGTTTTATTTTTTGGTTTTTGGTGGGGTCTTTTCTGGTTGTTTTTTTTGGGGGAGGAGCTTAGTTTTTTGTCACTTGTTTTTTGTGGGGTTTTTTGTTTTGTTTTGGTCTTTTGTTTTGTTGGGTTGTTCGTTTATTTGTTTTTGGTTTTTTGTACAAACAAAACTCGGTTTGTTTAAAACGATTTCCCTAAATATTTTCAAATATGACCTCATTTCTTTTGAACACTGCACCAGATAAACAGGAATGCAGAAGAAAACCTGATTCATTCTCTAAACATACTAAGCTTTGCTTACATTTAAGCAAGGGTTTTGCAAAAGTTTCAATAGAAGAGTATTTGTAGCAATTTAAATCAACAAGTCCTTCCAGCACAATGAACGGGCAATGATGAGGAAAGTTCTGATGAAACTTTGCCAAACTTTTCAGACTGAGACACCACTCAGTCCAAATCACATGCTTAGCCACACTTCACCACATCTATTTAAAATTAATTACGTATGTAAAATTTCACACGACCAAAGCTTCAGGACGTGCAGCTTCCACAAAACCCTAAATTTTCCTTCTGCACAAATGGAAAACTCCATCTGAAAACCATAAAGCACTTTGAGAATGGATGCTGGTTTGTCACGGCGGGGATAGAGCAAGGTCAGGAGGCACGGCAGCGAGCACGGCCTGCTCCTGTAACGCATTCCACTCCGCACAAACAAGGGGCTACAAGTAAGGACCCAAAAACACTTCTAAGATTATAAACTAGTCGTGGAGGCAGAGGCCACTCCAGTTTACGGATTTACAAGCGTACATCCCCTGCGGCTCTGGATTCAGCCGGCCGCCCAACGAGGCTATCCCGGCAGCAGCGCAGGGCACAGCCCCGCACCGCTCCAACTTCCCGTTGGCCCGAGGAGAGCCCTTTAGGAGCGGCCCAGACACTCGGATGGGCCGGGCTCGGGACCCGCCCCCTGCTCACGCTGCTCATGACGCACGAGCACCCGAAAAAAAGCCCCAATGAAAGCTTTGTAACCCCGCTTCAGGGCGAGGGCTCCGGGGCGGGGTCGGGAGCGGGCCCTCGGCGCCTGCGCGTGCTTTCGGTTCGAGCGGCGGAGGCGTGGGGTGCGCTCGGAGCCCGGGTACGGCGGGGCTTGCGGGGCCATGGCTCCTGTGCTGAACCTCAACAACGAGGTGAGACACTCGGGGCGCTGGTGGGAGCGGGCCGGGGGACTTGGGCCGGGGGAAGGTCAGCGACGGCTGATTGCCCTGCGAGCGATCCGCGCCAGGGCCGACTCTCCCCGCAGCCGGCGTGGCTGCCTGGAGCCCCAGGGAAGGCCCCAGGTGGGTGCCGCCGGCCCTCGGCCTGGGGAACCGCATCCCATCGTGCTGGAGCTCAGCTGTGACGAAAACAAACATCTGTCGGCTGAAGTTAAGCTTCTTGTAGTGGGTTGCCGCGCGGTTTCGACACGTGTGCCTCGGTGTGACACCCTGTCCCTGAGTGCCGTTCCATCGCGCCCATCCTGCTGTGTTTGTGTTCACACTGGAGTTTTGCAGGTGATCTGGCGGACCCACCAGAGCCCCAGCTTTCTGTCTCCTGGATGGCAAAAATACTGCCTTAATTTCTTGGACGTGGAGGGACTGAAAATGAAAAATTAATGGGTTACAGCTAACTTCTTCCTGTTCCGTAAGAACTTTGGTGTTTCATATTTATTTTAGTATACGTATTTTTTTCTTTTTATAGTGTGAATTCGGTTGTGAGTGTTTCATTTGTGATGGGTTTTGATTTCATATTTGCAACTTACTGTGCGCAGTAAGGCCGACACAGCTAAAGGAACCTCTTATTAGATGTTGCACCAACAGTTTAGAATAGCTGGCAGTTCTGCCGAACATGTATGGTATGAGTACCTGCACTTGGCACTGTACACTTCCAGAATTTCTACATAATTGACAGCTTGATTTCGGTTACCAGCAGAACAAAAAATACTTTGTTTTAGGCATGTAGGAACTTGGAGAGGGGTGCAGTTTGTTTTCCTGGTCAAGAATTTAGTGAAGTGTAGCCTCTTCATCAGGAAAAATGTATGACAGTACATAAAATCGAGATACTTCCTCAGTAGTTTTTGATTCTTGCTGCTAACAAGTGTAAGGTCAGATGTGACATTGAAATATACCCATAAATCACCAAGGAAAGAAGAGGGTGCTTCATTCATTGCTGTAATGTGGACTTCCTGTGATTGATTCATGTTTGGGTGATGTTTCATAGTCTTTCAGCACAAAAATGGTAATATAACACGGGATGAAGACATTATTTGACTGAGGAGTTCTTCAGAAAAAGAGTACAATAGGTCTCTGTACAAAAAATTGCAAGATTTCAGTAAGGACACTGGGAACGTAATTTCATCTTATGCTTCAAACATAACCTTCTCCTAAGAGGAAAGTGAAAGTTCGGAGGAGGTAGCTTTTACCAGTTTCTACAAAAAGTAAACACTGTAATAATAGGTCTGTCTGAGATGTAAGGTAGGATAGAGACTGAAATCCTGGATGCTATCTCTTCAAGAGGGACAGAGGATCATTCTGGCTTAGAGCAGGATGGAGACCTAGCGTGAATGGATTAATGTTTTCCATTTCTGTACATATGTCCTTTTGTAAGTGTCAGAGCTGTATTAATTAAAACTGGTGTTTAGTTATAAAATGTGAAATAAATCGTTTACCAATACCATGATGTTTCATATCTCTGTAACAGATACCCTCAGTGTATTTGTTACAGAGGTGCCCTTGTAAGAAAGCATTTTAAGAGAAAACATCATATCTTCCTCTTATAAGAGATGAAATAGAGGAATTTTATTAGGACCATGTTTAAAGGAATAATTTTTGAAAATGCATTCTATTACATAATGTTTCTTATGTATTTCTCCAATTTGCTAAGGGAAAGCAAATTAGAGAGCAGCTCTACTCTGTGTGCCTTCAGTTTTTCGCAGTCAGACAATACTAGGGATCATAAGGATTTTTCCTCATTAGGCCATATACAGTAGGCATGATGGTATATGTTGCAGAGACGACCTAGTGACCCTTATATAGCTGATAAACTTGTTTGTCTTTGCTGGATTTACAGGACTCCAATATCTGAAGGGAGTCTACAAGAAGGCTGGAGAGAGACTTTTCTCAAAGGCATGTAGGGATAGTACAAGAGGGAATGGCTTTAAATTGAAAGAAAGTAGCATTAGATTAGATACTAGGAAGAAATTTTATGCTGTGAGGGTGGTGAGGCGTGTGTTGGCCTGTGAATATTTGGATACCCTGTCTGTGGAGGGTTTCGAGGCCGGATTGGATGCGCTCTGGATGCAACCTGGTCCAGTGGGAGGTGCCCCTGCCCATTGCAGCAAGGCTGGAACCAGGTGGTCTTTAAGGCCCCGTTCAACCCAAACCATTCTATGAAATTCTGTGATATATTTACATATTTGAGGTTTTAATTCTAGCAAAGAAAGGCTTCTGCTTTTAATTAACATAAAATACCACGTCCTGCTAAGTGGTGGAATCTTAAGAAAATCTAGGATGATGGATTTCAAATTTTTTTTTACCAATTCACATTTTGTTTACAGGAAGAACAAATATTCTTAAGACCAGTGTTTCTCAATGATACAAACTGGCACTTATCTTAATGTTAGTTGACCTTTATTTTAATTACTGGTTTATGTTTGATATTAGTAGCTAACAAATAGTTATAAGTGTCAAAAAACGTGCTTGTTCTGCAGTGTCTACTACATGAGGTGTATATGTGCTTTGAAACTAGAGGACATTTAATTGCTGTTGCTGCTGCTGCTACTGATAATGAAGAAGATCCTCCAGGGAAGTGAGAGAAATAGTGCACAGTGATGCCAATGTCCTTTCTGATAGCTTTTGACCTCATTGGTTAATTTCAGAGAGATTGGAAAGGAGTGGAGACCTCAAAAGTTGTTGACTTTGGCGTTTTTTTAGTTACAATTTAGTTAAATAATTGTACCTCCATGGAGCAATATTCTCCCAACTGTGCTGATCTATAAGGAACAAAGAATGGAAATGCTGTACTGTTTGGGTGAGTGTATGAATGAGAGATTTAAGGTAGCTGTACAATGTTAAGGACCCAGGGTGAAAAAAGGAAATTGCAGTTGTTGTGATGAGGTGAAATAAGACAGGAAATAATAAAAAACCAATCATAATCAGTTATTCACAAATAATTAATTTAGACATTGCATTAATCTTTCTTTTCATGAAGAGTTGTTTATAGCAGTGTAAATGCTGTAAGAAAACATAGCACTATTTCCATGTTAACAAGTAGGACTTGTGCGAAAAGTGTATAAATGTTTTCTTCATTTTTCTCTAATTGAATATATACCTAGATAATAGCAGAAAAAGAGCAAGGTCTTGGCAGAACCCACAGCAATGTCCAGTAGTTTTTGGAAGCCATCTTGCTGCTGGTAAATAGCATGATACAGTTTCAGTGTGACTGTATGCCTGAAAAATTGAGATTGAAAAGGGTTAAGAAACACAACATTTTTGTAATTCAGGCATCGTATTACTGTATGGAATTGCTGCATTTTGATTACTGCCCAAGGAAAATTTGTGTGGGGGAAGGGGGCAGGGTGGATGCAAAGGAAACAAAAAACAGAAAACTGGAACAAAGTGAAACAGTGAAGAGTAGAGTTTTTGGGAAAGAAGCGAATGCAGTATTTTTACCATTTTTCTACTCATTGCGTTCATTGAAACAAAGGAAAATGTAAGTCGTAGAATTAAAACTTCAATTTTGCAATTACATATTCACTGCATATGATCTTACTTTTGAGGGTTTATCTGTATTAAACCTAATGGTATTCTCCAATTGTACTTACTCTTGCAAGCATGCAGGCTGAAGGAATCATTTTAAAAACTTGTTAAAAAAAAATCTGTTGCTGTCTTGAATATGTTTCCCATTTTAAAAAGCTTTCTAAGAAATTTCAGGTGTCTTGCCACAGAATAGCTTCCAAAATTAGACTTTTCTGGAACCATTTGCTAGATGGCAGCACATAATTATCAACTACCATGGATAAGGGCAAATTTAAAGGGAGATAGCTCATCTACCCTCCTTTTTTTTGTTTGTTTGTTTGTTTGTTTGTTTGTTTTGTTTTGAGTTGTTGGGGTTTTTTGGGGGGGGGGAGGTTTGGTTTTTTTTGAATGGTATTCTGTTTGCAGCTACCTCAAGGAGCTATGCTGCAGAAAGCTCATGAAGCTAGTGCAAATGAAGTCTTTATACAGTGTTTGAAAAATAAGTGTTCTAATGTGTACCTCCATGAATGCTGTAATGGCTAAAGTTGAATGTTAATAAGGTATCACATTATATAAAACAAATCCTTAGAGTTGAGAGTCGCTTCTGTTTGTGGGACATGTGAATCAAATTTTCCAAACTTGGTTGGATATCAAAGCGTTGGTATCAGGTGAATTTTTCTCTTAAATTTGTAGTAATTATTCACATGCAGACAAAAGATTTTTTCTTTGTATTTACAAAGCTACAGGTTTTAGATAATAAAAGCTGATGTTTACATAAGGCTTGTCATCCACGGCAGAATTGTTCTCTTTTATTCCTAAAAGGTCGGATAAAGATAAAACCGTATCTTGAGAATGGTGTGTGTGCACACGTAGTTTTTAGCCTGCCAAGCAAAGTCCAGAATTAAAATTTTTGTGTACGGAGCTTAGTAAGGAAGCTCAAGGTGATAAATACAATTCACGGTGTTTTGGGTCGCAGTGTTTTGTGTTGTGATACTCTGCGTGGCAACACTCAGCTCTTCTGCTCTTTAGCTTTAGGGCTGACATCCTGGCCTGAGATTTAGCTGGGCAGCAGTTTAGGTAGTGGCACATTTAGAAAGCAGTCTGGACGTGTGAATTAAGAATTTATATTGGTATGGCAAAGTCAAGTATGAGTGGCTGATACTGAAAAAATTCAGACAAAAAGCCATAGGGAATAACCTAAGGGAGAAAGGCACACAGTCTCTGGAAGCCTGAAACTGCAGTCTTGATTTTTAACTGCAGTTTAGTAATTAAACAGAATTGTATCTGTAATTATAGAATCTTTTGTCACAGAAGTAAATGTATATTTGGCAATGCTTATAAAAAGAATGAGTTGCCTTGGTGTCGCAAGGGTAGGTGTTGTTCTTAGGTGTTCAGGCAAAACTAAGATAAAAAATAAGAAGGAAAGAGCTGTTGAAATTGCATTTATACTTGTGTTCATTCAAAAATTGAAGAAAGTTCAAGTACATCTTTTTATAAGGAAATAATTTCTGGTCACCAAAGTTTCTATATAGCAGTAAAGAGAATGTGGTCTGAATGGAATATACTGGGAAAGATTAGAGAGGGGGAAATTTGAGCAGGTCATTCATTCTTCCTGAAGCTGAGTTGATTTCTATAACCAAGAACTGTCTCGTGATTTTGTAAGGTGCACTAAATGTGAAAGATCTGAGTATTTACCCGTGCTAATCCTTAGTGTATTTTATGTTTCTAGTTTTTATACAGTACATCTAGCATGCTTGCATAAGTATTTTTGAATTGATAATAAAATTAAAGTTTTTAGTCTTTGAATGGTCACCATTTTTGCAAGAAGCATTCTGTACAAGTCAGTTTAAGACTTCACTGTGGTATTTACTTGTGGTTACTTAAGATCTTCCTTATTTTCGGCCTTCTTCAGCATTATGTTTGACTAGCTTGTCACTTACATGTGATGTACCTCTCTGTTTTTTTGATGTAGGATGATAAATTAGACATGTAATTCAAAACCTTATTTATTCATGGTGTGTTTTTTTTACACACATTTTATTCTATAGAAACAGAGAGAGTTTTTAATGTTGAAGTGCCTTTCACATAAGGCTTTGCGTGGAGAATTGCTTTGCAGTTCAGACAGATGAGACGTGCCCCTGAAGGAGTGTGATTCTACAACTGTGGTTTCACAATCATCTGGACTTGCTGCTTCTCGATGTGGGGCTTCTCACTCACCCATTCCAGCCACGTGGTCTTGCCTCATTCTTCTGTGATTATAAGAAGTTTGTTGCTATAGTAGTTTTCTACTACAGGTTGATGGTAGCAGGGTCTTACAAGCGAGTGGGAGCAGCAGGGATATGGGACCTGAGATGAGTGGGATGGACACAGAGGTGGAGGGATGGACTATTCCACCACAGCGACTGAGCTGTTTGGTTGGCTTATAGAGCTGTACTGTTTTTCATCTTGCGTGTTTCTCTTTAAGCAGTGGCTTTCTGTGAAATAAACATAGGATTTGGGGAGGGTATTGAACCAGCAAAACCTAAAATAGGGTGATACATAATGTGCAGTTATGTTGTCTGGCAGATATTTGGTACAGAAGTTAACTACTGGTCAAGGCTGTAAAGGCAAGAGAATTAGAGAGTTCCAAGGGGATGCCAGAGGAGCCCATATATTTGTCTAATCTTGATAGCTTTACATAATGAGTTCATAGGAGAGTAGTTAAAAAATCAGCTTGAAAGAAGAATCTTAAAATTTCAGTGGTGTCTAGGTATACAGGTGCCTAGGATGCTCTGTGGTTAGAATTGAAGCTGTGGCTGGATACTGGAACTGCCAAAATCCCTGACAATTTATGATCTTAAATATTTCCTTGAACCTGGTCATATAGTCTCTTACATGTCACTATGTTTATATTTATTTTTTGGGAAATGTGGCTAAGGAGGAAGAAATGGTTTCTTACCTGTTGCAAAAGAACAAGTTGCAGTCCAGTAGTAAGTAAAGGAAAATGTAATATTTGAGTTGTATTTCCAACGGTAATTAAAAAATCAACACTTGAGCCTTTGTGGACTTCCTTTAAAAATGCTCTTTGCTGTTGTGGGCAAGTTGATGTGAGCATTCATGTTTTTAGTGTATTAGATCCAAAGATCCAAATGGCTTCTATTACCTAAGGTATGCTGTGATATTTTAAAGTATATTCCTAAGCCTTCCTTACAGTGATGAAAAAGAATCCTAGATGGAAACTTTCAAAACGGCAGTGAGAGTGCTGCAGACACTACTTTGTGTAAGACAGTTTGAAATACTGGGCATCCAGTCCAGTGCAGTGATCCAGCATCTCACTGGACTAAAGTAGCTACCCCCAATGATCTATTTTTACACGATCTCCTGGGCTTTGTGATAATCGAGGAATCCCTTGGGGCAATTTGATGTTTGTGTCTGCTCTCTGTATATAAACGGGGAAGTGAAACTTGAGGTGAGGCATCTGACCAGTTACCTGCTATTAGACTGAGCTGTGAGATGTCTTACTGCTCATAATTCAATATACAATCTTGTCCTTTAAGGCATGAAGCTATCTGATGGGGGGCAAAGTTTTAGTTTAATGGCTTAGTTGTTATAAAACTTTCCAGTAGTTGAGAAACCTGCTGTATGGGTTCCCTCAGTCTGAAATGAGTTGAATCCTGTGAATCTCAATGACCAGCAGAGTGCACTAGTCACAAATATTAACAAATACTGTTGCTGGGCTACTGTCTGGCAAAGAAGGGTGATTTTATGGAGTAAGGGGAGCCTGGTCATGTATTTCACCAGTGGGAGCATTTCCGTAGGAAAAGTCCTTGACTGTGCTCCAAGGGCTGCTTATCCAACAATTAGCATAAAATACATGAGCTCTCTGAAAGGAAAAACTGGAACTCAGAACTCTACTCCTGAGAAAATATTTCTTGTTGGTCTATAGATAAGTTTTCTTTTGCTATTTTCTCTGTGGTTTATGAGCTGTATTTCATCCAGCACCTATACAGTATGCTGGCCAAGCCATTTTCTTGAAGTAGAAGTATTTACCCTAGACTCCTAAACCAGATTTTTCAGTTCTGTTAAGTGCCCCAGCATTAGACTATTCCTCAGATGATGGAAACCAGTTTTTGCACTCTTCTGAGCTATCTGCCAGTATGGTTCAGATGTATCAGAGAGTCTCTGTCTCTTGGTCAACTTAAACTGGCTTGAAGTTCATCTGTGACCACTTCAGAATTATTCTTAAGGTAGACTGGCTAGCACTTGGATACTTTTGGAAAAGTATGGGTGTCTAGGATGCTTTGTGGTCAAATTGAAGCTGTGGATGACTACGGGCACTGCCAAGATCTGTCTATCCCTGGCTTGTACATGGTCTTAAATAATTCCTTGAAGCTGGTTCTGTGTTCTCTTAAATGTCACTCAAGTCAGTGTAAAATCTTAGAAAGGCATGTAAACAAGCTATGAGAGCTGAGAAAGGATAAATTTCTTCACGATTCTAAACTAAATAGCTAATCTTTTCCATCAGTTCATTTCTTAGTATACTGCCAAATCACTACGTTTTTTCTGTATATTAGAAGTCTATGCAAAGCTGGAAAGCAAACACGGCTTTCTTTTTAAACTCTGAAACACTTGGCAGCAGTCATTTTAGTTCTATGGAAATGCATGTAAAAATTCTTGCATTAGTTGTGTTACTAGTAAATAATTATAGGCACAACAGTTTCTTGAGGAAGAAAGTTGTGCTACATAGGGCTTGATTTCTGCTTGAAACAGTTCAAGTGTTAAATTGCTGACATTCTTTTACAGACCATGTAAATGTCCTAAGGAAAAAGTCTTTTGAAAGCTTATGAAATTTCCAAACTTATACTCTGTGAGATAAAATTCTGAGGAATTGTGGCTTTTTTTTTTCCTAGGAACTGTTCCAGCAGCTGTTTCTAAAGTTTCTGGAGTTGCCACATCATCAGTTTTACTAATATTAGCAGCAAATTCTGATCTGCTTGCTCTTCACACAGATTTTTTCAGCAGATTACTGAAGCAATTAACCATGGCTAACAAGGCAGTTTTTTTACTTTTGACAGTATTGTATACAGCTGTTATTGGACTACTGTACTTGAGGACAGTAATGAAAACTTTTTCTTAGCTCAAGTGGTTTGTATAAAGTGTGTGTGGTAGGCCACGTAGGCTAGTAAGATACTCTCATAAAACAAAAACATCTGTGGTTCCTTGGTGTGGTAGTGTGCAATAATGAAAAAAACATGCAAATGGTCATGGGAAACTTAGTAACTTTTACTTTAAAGGAATTGTGAGGTACTTGCAGTACGCAGTGTAGTTTTTTTATTAAATGTAATTTATGGCTATATATGCCTGAATAAAACACAATTTAAAAATGGTTCTGTTACAGTAAATGTGCGTAATTGCTTACTGCTGTCCTTGCAGAGGTCTTTCAGCAGCCTTTACATTACTGGGTCTGGAACTTCTTACTAAATGAAGAAGGGAGCAAGGCTGAAATGGGTGTAGAAGGGAAGACATGGTGTTCAACTTTTTCATAATAGAATCTGGAGGCTTGGGAGAGGAGATGTTCCTAGAAGGAGAATAGTAGTCTGTGAATTCATTGCAAATTGCTCATTGGTATGCAAAGTTAAAATTATTTTCAGTTAATCTTGAGCTGCAGAGAGGTCAGTAGTAAGGAGCAATTAATGGAGAGGTAAAGTGGCAACTCACAAAATTCAGTGACTCTTTTGAATGTCTTTTAAGTCATATAAAGTAAAGGGATTTAAAATATTTTATATGAAAAAAATTACCATTATGGTATTTCCTTTGCAAAGAAAGGTCACGATACCTATTTATTCATATGGCATTTAATACCAAATGAAAATGCATAAAAAAGAAGGTGAGGTGGATTGCTCTCTACAGTTAGCTGGAAGGAGGTTGTCCAGCTCCAGGTTGTGAGGTGGAGATTGGTCTCTTTTCCCAAGTAACAGGACAAGAGGAAATGGCATCAAGTTCTGCCAGATTGGCTGTTAGGGAAGATTTCTTCACCTAAAGGGTTGTCAAGCACTGCAACAGCATGCTCAGGGTAGTGGCTGAGTCGTCATTCCTGGAAGTATTTAAAGATGTGTAGATGTGGCACTCAGGGACATGGTTCAGTAATTGGCTTGGCAGTGTTTGGTTTATGGTTAGGCTTTATCATCTTAAAGGTGTTTTACAATGTAAATGGTTCTGTGGATCCTCTCTGCTGTTTTATGGATATACATGAGAAAACATGAGGTGTGTACATGTTAATATGGGAAGAGATGAGTGGATAAAAGCTGTTTGCACAAAGAGCCTGGTAAGAGCCTGAATAGCTACTGGTTCAAAGGAATGAATGGTGGATTTCATTCAGAGGCAGGTGTCACTGAGGAAATGCTGCAGAGGTTGTGAATAGGGGAGGGGAGCATACCTGACATAGATCAGATAGGAATTCCAAACATCATGAAACAAAAGGGCAGTTAAGGTAGTTGCTTGCTTATGCAGGGGAGGTGAGGGGAAGGGAAGAAGGAAGGAAGGAGCTTTTAAGTATTTAAATATTAGAACAGACAAAGATGATGAGTGGATGATGAGGTGTGTTGAACCAGATGAAATGAGGAGAGCTTATGAGGGCGGGAAAGGGGAGATCAGTTTGGTAAGAAAAACCTGGAGATTGAAGAAGGTATCAAGCTTCAGAAGAAGAAAATCTTCCAACAGAACCAGCACTTGCTGTAGAAGAGAAGTTGTCAATGGCTAGACAATGAACATACCATTGGGTAGACAGGTGAGAGTACTTGTTCTGTCACAACAAAGATTTTGCAAGAACCTTTAAGCATTGCTCAAAGTTGATAGTAAGTAATACTGGGATAGTTGTGTACAAATCTCTTGTAGATTTGGCATCTTGGCAGCTGATGGAGAACAACTTGTGGAAAGGTATTTAAAGTAATGAATAGATGGCAGACATCTGGCAGGGATATTTTAAGTGCTTTATTCCTTCTACTTTTCATACTTATCCTTTTTTCCAGTTTCTATTGATGTCATGAAGAAACTTCTAGGAAGAATGCAGATTACTAGATTAGTAGATTTTTGGGGGTTTTTTAAACACTGACTTTCCCATGTGTTTGTGTTTATGAAAAATTCTCATCATGAAATTGTTTTTTTTTTTTCAACTGATCTGAGGGAATAAGGAGCACTAACTGGTGTAACGAGGTAGTTTTCCCTTCCCACTAGCAAGAATTCTTCCATCCTTTTGAAAAGACTGAAGAGTAGCTTATATGGTAGTGCCACTTAAAAATNAAAGGATTTTTTCTTTTAAAAATGTGGATACTAAATCCTTATTATTTGTTTCTCAATAGCTTTTTTCCCAGTCACAAGAAGAAGGTGGTTATGATTTTTTTTTTTTTTCCTCCTGGAATTCAACTAATTAATTTTTTTTTGATCAGTGATTTGGACTTAACNGAATAGATGGCAGACATCTGGCAGGGATATTTTAAGTGCTTTATTCCTTCTACTTTTCATACTTATCCTTTTTTCCAGTTTCTATTGATGTCATGAAGAAACTTCTAGGAAGAATGCAGATTACTAGATTAGTAGATTTTTGGGGGTTTTTTAAACACTGACTTTCCCATGTGTTTGTGTTTATGAAAAATTCTCATCATGAAATTGTTTTTTTTTTTTCAACTGATCTGAGGGAATAAGGAGCACTAACTGGTGTAACGAGGTAGTTTTCCCTTCCCACTAGCAAGAATTCTTCCATCCTTTTGAAAAGACTGAAGAGTAGCTTATATGGTAGTGCCACTTAAAAATTGTTTTAGGTTTGTTTTTTTTTTGCATCAATCTGTATCTGTTGACTGAGAGAAAGTTCCCACAAGAAATACGAGTCATGGAGACATAATAGCAGAAAGCACCTTGAGGGATGAGCAGTTTTTCTGTGGGAAGTAGGATAGTATTTCAGAGTTTGTCAGGCCAATAATACTGCAGCATATTTGAAGCCAATGGAAGTTTACCTCACATTCTGTTGATGTTCATAGTCTTTAGCTGAATATTCATCCTGTTTGGAGGTGTAAGTCAGAAAGATCTATGCTAGGGGCACCATAAGACAGAGGAAAAGTTGGGCTTAATAGCTTGATAGTCTGTTAGTAAAAGGAGCCTCAAGCTTCTTAAAAGAATTTTAGGTTTGGTAGCATTTTTTTAA
>VWZS01000931.1:106702-130505 GCA_013397075.1 Rhabdornis inornatus | reverse complement strand
TTTTTTTTTTTTTTCCTCCTGGAACTCAACTAATTAATTTTTATTTGATCAGTGATTTGGACTTAACATCATTCCATGCTTTTGTTATAATGCTGTGTCATTCCAGGGTGTACCACTCTACTTACTTCCTGTGAAGGTTTTTGTTACAGTCTTGTGATGCTACTTACATGGATGATTTCTTTGTCTTTCTAACCTTATACGTGTTGTATCAGAACGTCAGACAAGAAAGCACACTCTCAGAAGTTACAGATTAGAGAGGAGAAACTTCTCTTGTTATTTGAAAATATACTTGCACGACTGAAATTTCTTCAGGTAGTGAGGAGCATGTTATAGAGAGTTCCTTATCCCTCCAAAATATATCCATACTGGTGATGCTTACTCATAAAATGAAAATTAGCTGTAACTGTTACATGATGTAACTTGAAGCGTGGTTTGCTTCTATCCAGAACACTGACTTCTGCATGAGCAGCAGAAGTTGATAGCTGTTCCTGTTGTTGATAGTTGATCATTCTCCATTTTTAATGGGAATTTCCACATACCTAAGTAGCTTTCCAGCCTTTTTCCAGTATGTAGGCCTCTTCTTACTTCTGTTTACAAAGGACAAACTTTACAGAGGATGATTTTGAAGAAAAATAGTTTAAATTTTAAAACAAAAGTTATTTTTCTTATCATAGTAAGATCAATTACTTTCATAATGCAAGCAAAATGTATATTTATGGTCAATATAAAAATTATGGTATTTAGCTAATTTTTTTTATCTTTCAGATTTAGGGAGAAATGGAAAATTATTTAGTAGGTATTTCTCCAACTTCATCACTCCTCTCGTGATGCTGTTTTGTTTCATTTAATGAACTTAAAACCATTTTTCCTTAGTTATTCCTTCATGCTATGTGTAACTATATAATAACAACTATATAGTGACAATGAAATATAAATTTTGAAATAGATGAGTCTTACAAAATGAGTGTTTGTGTTAAATGTTACTGAGAAATTGGTGTTTATGTTGAATGACAGATATAATAATAATGCATTTCCTGGTGATATTAAGATACAAATATTTGTCAAGTATTGCAATGCCGATGTTAGTTCACAACTGCTACATGGCTACCGGTTTTCACAAAACATGTAGGAGCTCTGGCCTGTGATGATGTGTCAACCTTGATTTCAGTTTAATGAGCCCAAGAGTTACCAGAGATGGATACTGACAGACAAACCATGTGCTGACAAAACTGATGTTCTCAGAAACCAGGCTAACAAATATAATTTCAGATTACACAGTTTTGATATTCTGGTTTTTCAGAATAGCTAAGAAAAGTTGCAACATAGTAGCACTCAAGACTTGGAGCTTTTTTGTGGTGTCTTAGGAGGCCATACTACCATTTATATTATCATCTCTTAATCCCAAGACAAAGCAGTCACACCACCAAACACAGCTCCAAATTGATACTGGAATCACTGTGGATGGATTTCTGTATTTGTTATAGAGAAAGGATCTTATCCAATTTTGACACAGTTTTCTTTTCATGATGGCAGTTCAGCTCTACAGGTTTGGATCATGTTTGTGACTTATATAATGAATGTAAAAAATGACACAGATTGTTTGTGGGTCATTGTAGTCAAGCTGTCATGATTCAGATTGTGCAAGTAATGTAGAGATTCGTAATGTTGCCTCACAATCAGAGCTCTTTTCCAGCTCCTTTTGAGAGGTTCACCATTTGAAGAGGAGTAAAAGCCCTCAGCACACTTACTACTTATTCACATGTGTTCACCCTTGTAATTCTTACGTTACTACTGCAGCTTCTGCTGTAAAGATTTTCTATAACGTCAAAGCTTAAGGAGGCATGAAATTCATATGTGACTTCTAGCTAGTGCTCTGATCTAATTAAGAAGTCCTAGGCATCGAAGTCCATTGATTTGAGCTTGTCTGTATTGGATGCCTTGATCACATCCTCCTTCAACATTCCATGGAAATATTTTTAGCAGAGTGATAGCTGGAGGTTTTCAAACTTGTATTCAGCTGATCAATTAAATACAGAGTTAGAAATTACCTTCATGTAGTCCTCTGTTTTGGAAAGTATGTTCTACTTCCATGTGGTTACATATGGAGTGATACATATATCTAATATAGCATTTGAGGGTAGTTTATAACAGTTATTTCTTATCTGGACGTTCACAACTACTGATGTGTTTTTAGGGTTTAGAAATATGTCTAGCCGTCTCATGATCCTGGTTTGGACTTGAATGCTTTCTGAAGTACTACATGGAGTCTGACTCCATCCAGTGAGACACTGACGTTGAAGCAGTAAATCCATTAAATTTTGTTCTTTGGCAATGATCAAGTAATTCTAGGCTAGCCTTACTCCCTCACAACTATCTTAGATACTTGGAATTGGTTTTCAAAACCTTTAGATGAAAATTATCTTTTCTAGCATTTCCGAGTACTCACTGTGGTTTCCAGTTGGAGAAATTATGCTAGAAATGACAACCATTCTCCATGCAGGAGGAAATACAGTGCTATAGTGAATAAAGAAATCCATATTTCAGTGCTTCAGTTGAGAAAGTACAAAGAAGCAGCATGTGCAGACTGTGGAGGAAGGGTTTGACAGTAACTCACAAGGGGCGTGTGCCTTACTTTTCCTGTGAGGAAGGTGGAAATTTGCCCAAGTGGGTGATGTGCTTTTTTTCATTCGTCCTTAGCAAACCCCTTGGGAAACCTGATGGGGTGAGTACCCAGAGGCCTGAGAAGCTGCAGGTGTTTGGCTTTCAGGATGCTCCAGCTTGCTGTGGCATTTCTGCATGCTTTGGGCAGCAGGGTGCAATAGTTTAATCCAGAAGAATTTACCTCATGTTTCGAGAATTTTTGTATGTTCTGATAGTTCTATTTGGATAGAATTGAATCCACTTGATTCAGATCTGTTCTCATGTAGCTGCAGATGGCAAAGGCAAGATTAACACCACATTGGTATGGCAAAAACAGTAACTGAAAAACTGTGTTCCTTAGCACTGTCTATGTTACTGTTGTCTGATTTATTGTGGTCCATCTCTCTGTCTTCTGTATGTTCTTAATTTGCTCCTTTATGCTGGAACTAGCTAATCATTTAGGTGACCACAAGGGAAGACAGTTCAGGAAACTGATCTGNTTTTGTGGTATATATTTGTATAAAAATGTTCCGGAACGGAACACTGATACTCCACACAGGTGTGTTTATGTTGTTTCTTGCTGCCTTTGCCACACGACTTATATATGTTTTTATAATGCAAATATATGAAGCTGTATTAAGTGTTTCTGCCTATTTCCACATACCTTGACATGTATAAAATATATACTGTAATATGGGGGATTCTTTTTGTAAAAAAAGGAAATTTGGCAATTACTAACTTTTCCTAAGAATCTAAAAATCATGAGATCTTTCAAACTGGCATTCCAGATAATAGAGAGAAATATTTGTAATGAAGTTCCAGAAACATTTTTTTGCTGAGATTATTCACTCAAAAGATTATGTGCTATTGTTAGTTCTGGCTAATATGTGATCCAACTGCAGGTGTTTCAAATTTTAAAACTCTATGTTGCCAAATAGCACCAAAAATTAACATTGAGGATACTCTGTTGCCATGGTAATTTCTTGGTTAGAAGACTACCAAGTAACTGTAAACTGAAACCAATGCTTTTGATGTGCTCTAAAATGAGGAAGGGAAAGAAGATCAGTGAAAACTGAGATATTACTGAGTTCCATGGGGTTTTTTTGTAGGTATTGGAAAGACCTTGAATATTCAACTTAAACGCATTTCACTTTCTTTTTGTTGTTTGGTTTGTTTTTTTAAAGCTGATTTTATTGCTTTGACACTTGTTGATGTGTAACTTAAGGAATTAGTAAAAATTTGTAAAAATGGCCACTGTACAAAACACAAGTAATTTGGTGTATTTTCAGTGACTTCTTCTGTTTCTAGTTTAACAGCACTGTTTAAATTTGAGGGAGTTCGGAAGTAAATATCTTACTTCAGTAAAATCTAAAAGCTATTGTGTACCTATGGGCATATATAAATAATTTTTTTCCTTTTGCTTTGAGCCATTTTGATCCTAGTAGATCAGGCTTGCATTTCAGTCTCCTAGGGTTCTCTTGGCATGAAGGGAATGTATGAGGACTGAAGTATCATCCTGTACCTGCAATTTTATCTGTTTCCTCTCATTCATTCACTAGACCCCAGTATATGGTAATTTGTCAATAGCAATATGATACACTATATTTAAAATAGTCTTTTTCTGGGATAGAATTAACAGCCTTGGTTCTTGATGTTTTTTCCTTGTTGCCCCACTCTCAGGTGTGACCATTATGTCAGATAAATCCTGGTAGCCTGGAGAGTACAGGAAGAAACTGAAATGGAAAAACAAGCTCAGAATTACCCTCTTTTTTCCTAGGCATCAAGCAATAGAAAAGACATAAGAGACCTTATTATTGCACGATGAATTTGGATGTGTCTATGTAAAATTGAAGAACACTGCTTTAGGAACACCATGTTCAAATTGTATAAGAAATATTTTTGCAGTTGTGTCTGCAAAATTGTCTTGTTGAAGATAGTGTTCATATAGGAGAGACCTTACCATGCTGAGGGAGAGGCTGGAGGCCTGTGTATAATGGGTGTATGTCAACACATTAATGTTGGAAATATCCAACATTATGGATATTTCTTGATGTTACAAAATCTTTAAACTAGTTTGTTTTTTTTTCACTAGATGAGGTTAGATGTAGTGTCCTTTCTTGAAGAGAACAGAATGATTTGTGATTTCTGGTTGCTTGTACCAGAACTAGGACTAACGAGACTGTGTGCTGGCACAAAGCAGAAGTGGATGAAGAAATTCTGGTCTGTCTAGTGCTGGTTGTTTAAGGATTTAATAATTTAAGTGCATTATTGGGTCAGGACCAAAATATTCAGTACCACATGGGCTGCAGCCCAAGAAGAACAGTTGTATGTGCTTCAGACTGCTCCAAAGAAAAGGACATGTCTATCAGTTTATTGGCTTTCATGCATTTCGGATAGCTGGGGCTGACTGAGTAAGTTAACTTCTACTAACTTTAGTTAAGAAGAATTTAAGACATTCTAGGTCCTTCAGGTATTTTCGTATACAGCATTAGCTTTTACATGTGGTAATGTGAAAAAAAACCAACCTTTTCCTTCACAGTCGTTCTAGTGTTTCAATGTTTTTTGAATAAAATACATTCAAACAAGTCATAGGCAGAAACATATTAGTACTTCTCTTCATCCATTGGATATTTTGGTTTTTTTTGGAATAATGGTTTGGGGTTTTTTTTTGGTCAAGTACAGTTGATACTATAGTTCAGAGTAGACACGTACCTTTCTTGATACATCTACAAATCTTTAGTCACACTTTCCTTTATTTTTTTCTAATTGGCTGAACACTAGCTTAGTTTGGAGTCATATTGCTTGTACAGACCTCAAAACAAGTTTCAGAAATGGCCAAGTATAACATTTTTTTCTAATGTAATGTTCATTTGAGAACTTTGCTGCTGTTGTCTTAAAAATGTGAAGGCAAATATCTTTGACAAGTCATGTGAATTTGAATGTATAATTGTACCTACACTGTCATTTTATCCACATTCCTCGATGTGTTTTTCTTGCTATCTGTAATAGGAAGACTGTTTTCTAGTAGTATAGACCTTCAGAACCTAAACTAGACTTCTTGATGTTGCTTTATCTAAAAATGCCTTATGTTTCTCTTAAAGACTTGAAAATTTTCAAACAAGTTTTTTTGGAACAGCTTAATTATGTGGGAGGCTCTTAAAATAATTTTACATTCTATTGCACATGTGTTTTGTCTTGCATTATATTGTACAATTACAGTGTCCCATTAATTTAAAAGGAATAATGTCTGTGATCAGAAGCCCTTTCCAGCACAGTCTGCACTGATTTAGGAACTGATTCAGTGCTTCCAAGACTTTTGTTAGTCAAAATTAATTTGTAACTATGCGTGAAATACCAGTGTCAATAGAACTATTTCATGAAAAAAACCTAGAGAAGACTTAGAGATCAAAGATACAATTGAGTTATCTTGTGTCAGTTTCTTTCTGGGCAGAAGGGCTTGGACGTGTTGAGGATTGGGAAGGTCTGACTGGACTACCACGCAAAAAACCAAATCTCTGGGAATGACTATTAACCCTTTGGGGCCAGGTATAATCTGAAATAGAAAGGCAAAGTAGTCTCAGCTGTGAATTTTGGGTTACATGCAATTCTTGTAATGTCTTTAAACACACACTTGTTCTTTATTATTCGCTAGAAATCATGCTCTTGTTTTGATATGTACCCTCTTGGTGCTTTTGTACTGTGTCAGTGGTACCTATCCATTAAAGTTGGGGCTGTTTTCATTGTCAGATAAGTACTGAGAGCATTGTGCCAAGTATCACTTTAATGTAGGCTGTGCTTAAAGCCAGCAGTTGCTCTTACATTCTCCCTCAGTAATGTGCACTCCTTGGAAAAGGTGAGTTGCAGGATAGTTTCTAGTTCTTGTCTGGCTTGTCACTTGGTGATTCCCTGTTATGTTCTTTGTTTGCCCTTTCTTGAAAGGGCAGTAGCAGCTACCATCTGCATATGGCTTGACATGGTTTGTGTGCAGCTGGCTGGCATGTGTCGTTCTTTGTGGCAGTGCCTACTGCAGGTGGCAAGCTCTTGATTGATGGATGCATCTCTTTGTGGAGTACCATCAGTCATGGAATTTTTTGGATTCCATCTTTGTTTAGCATCAGTAGTAAATATATAATTATATATATAAATAGTATAAATACATTATTCTGTGAGAAGGCACAGTGCCAAATGGATGATTTTTATTCATAACCATAGCTTCTGAAATACGCTTATGTGCATTCATGCTAGTTACTGTCTTGGTTTGTTTTCAAAAGTGAGTTAATTTCCTTTAGGATATCTTTTGTATTTAATAATTGTTACGTAGTATATATCTATTCTTACTTTGGTGCTGTTATTAATAATTTGTGAACACAGATATTTGGTAGCATTAATGAGTAGGAATGGCTTAATTGTCTTATAAATAGTATTTCCCAACAAAACAAAGAAGTGTCTTCAACAAAAGAAAGCATCTCTTCTTCTTTGTTCAAAGAAATCCTTGGAGTGGTTATTTCCACATACAATTGCCAACTTCCTTAATTTCCGGGATTCCTAGATCCTATTGATAGAAGAAATTGTTTGATTTGTGTTTTACGTATTTATAATTATTCTTATGTGCTTATTGTCACTGCTGAGTAGATTAAAAATCCTTATTGCCTAGTCTTAAAGCATAAAATTTGATCCTGACTTACACTGCAGCCCTTTTATGTTTCAGTGCAAAGAATTCTCCTTTTCTTACTGTCTTTTCTTGAACTATTAATAAAAAATACCTTGTTATGAATAAGTATTTGTTACTAGTTTTTGAAAGGCATGGCTATTCTTGGTGAGGTTTTTTTTGTTTGTTTGCTTAGTTTGGTTTAGTTGTTCTGTTTTTTTTTGTTCTACTGATGGCAAAGTTGCCTCTCTCACTTTGTAGTACAGATGACCAGGGCCTACCCTGGTGGTCTAAGCCCCATTGTTTCAGGCACACTGTAAATCTGAAGCTTAACTTTTTTGATTTCTTTCCCAAAGAGCTGACTACTTTCTTGAGAACGTTATGAGTACTTCCAAGAATAGAGTTGATGCATACTGTCCCGTGTGAAAGAAGTCACTGGATTGCATAAATTGGTATTCCTAGTCTGCCAAAGAGTGAATACCTTCCCTCATTCCTGCTGTCATGTCTATACAGCCTTCACTGGCTGGCAGCAGAGAAGGCTGAAGTTTGGCTCTTGTAGGCCCTGGAAACATGCTGTGTGTGCATGAATATTTCTATTAAAAAATACCTGACAAAATATTTTTGAGAGAAAGTTAAATATACTTCATGTACACAGTAACTAATATGTAAACTATGAGTTACTTAAATTCCAGTATGTTTCTAGCTTGTGGATGTTTTTAGTGGTTATTAAAAAAATAGAGAATAAAAAAACCCGAACTGAAAACAGCCTCCCCTCCCCAGACATTCTGAGGCATACCCAGTTTGCATCTGACATTCCAAACTCATTGAATATATGTAGTATTAAAGACGTGTTCAGCCAGAAGGTGCATTATTTTCTTTCTAGAAGAAGATATACTATAGGTACCTAAGATACTCTCATTCAGTGTCTTATAAAAGAGAAATATCTGCCTTGATGGCAGATGGTGATGTTATGGGTTTCTTCCTTAGCATGTTAAAGACTTGAGCAGTGCTGCTGTGTCGCAGAAACTTGGCACTTGGTGTTTTTTGGCATGTGGTTTCTGCTGTTAACTGAAGTAGAAATGCTTTTGTAGGTAGACCTGTGTGTACAGTTAGTATTACTAGGGTAACTAAGGTAAGTGCTTTGCTGTAACGAGTTTTTGGAACAGGAGACCACTTTTAGATCAGTTATTTTGTTCCAGAAACCACCTTTTACCTTTTTACTTCTCATGGTGCAAGTGACTTAATGCTGCCCTCCATACAATTCCCCTCTCTTGCTTCTCAGAGGAGCATTGCTTCACATGTTCTTCTACTTGCCTGGCAGAGGTAGGGCTGACAATCAGCATGCGCCTCTCTAGAATTTGATTTGCTCTGATTCAGCCTTCAGTTAAGCCACTGCTGCATACTGTTCAGGGCTTAACATCTTGATTGAATCAATAACCTAAGCTACAAACATAATCAGCTATGCAAAGTATGTGTTCTACTTTCCTTTCTTTGTTACAGTATCATCTTTACAGTCTCTGCACAGGGTGTATATGAACTAGCCAGACTCCCCATCACAGGTGTGAAGTACTGCTCTGTGAGCTTTTGAGGATTTTCGGGTGGTCTTTTTTTTTGTTTTTTTGTTTTTGTTTTTGTTTTTTTTTTTGTTTGTTTGTTTGTTTTTTGTTTGTTTTTTTTTTTGTTTTTTTTGTTTTTGTTTTTTTGTTTGTTTTGTTTTGTTTTTTGGTTTTTTTTGTTCAAGCTTGTTGTAGGTTTATAGTACTGATATTCCTCATTTGCTTGACTAGGTAGTGCAGTGTCATCATCAATCTCTCATTTTGATGTTATCTCTGAAAAATTAGAATAGAAATCTGATGTAAAGAACTTTATTGAGAAAGAGGTGACATTTCAGCTTAATTTTGAGACTTATTCCTCTGGATGAAGTAAGATAAATTTGGCTTTTGTCAGAAAGACAGATTTTGTTTGTTTGTTTGTTTGTTTTAGTATTTCATGTTATTCTAAGTTTAACTGTTAAGTACAAAATTTTAATAGACATAGTAAGATATATATGAATAAATAAGGGGGAAGTTGAGTTGTAAAAAAAAAAGGGTCACTGTTGACTCCCTGTATATCTGAAACATTCATCATTAGACAGCACCTGGGCTGCATTATGGAATTTAATTGCAAAATTTACTTGCAAAAGATTGGAAAGATTCCTTTGTTCATCCTATCAGTCTAATAATAATAAAGAGAATTCTCTTTCTTTGTTATTGGGGTGAGAATTTAGACCAAAATATCATTGCCAAATTTTCTTTAAAACTACCTGCTTTAAATTAGATAACAGCATACGGGGTAGGATGGCAAGTTGAGACAGTCTGTAGCAAGTTAGAAATTACTTGGATTTTTGTTTTCAACAAAAATGAATTCAAATATATAAAGAGAATTTAATATCTCAAATTCTTTTCTATAATAAATAATGTTAATTTTGAAAGTCTTTCCTTGAGACTTCAAGATGTTTCATAATGAAAATGCTTTTATGTATTATGCACCAGTGCACTTAATGTTCTGCTGGTGTTTCGCTGGGACGAAAGTAAGGTAAGCGAAGGCAAAAGGTGAGACTTTTCAAATCTCTAGCTCAGTCTAGCTCTAAGAATAATGTTAAAGTATGGTAACTAGCAATGTCTTGTCTTCTGTTTTGACCTCAGACGCATTTTTAGACCGGTGGTAGTTCTTCCTCTGATGTTTATGGGAGCAGTTTGTTTTTAATGGAAATCTGAATTAGTTTGAAATGGGATTTGGTTAGCAGGGAAATGCGCTCTATTTTCAAAATAGTTCTGTTTGTTGAATTAATTTCTAAAATTTAAGTCAATGTAATGGATGTATTGTATATGGAACGTAATCAAGGGAAACACTTTATAATGTCTTCCATATTTCTCACAGGTTGTGAAGATGAGAAAAGATGTGAAGAAGGCCAGAGTCCTCACTATTCGCAGACTAACCAGACACATTGGAAAATTAAAATCGAAAAAGTCAGTTTTAAATAATGGTTTTTTTTTGTGGTTTATAAATGAGGCAGTATTTTAATTGTTTTCACAAAAGTGGAAAAATGGGAGAAAAATGTAGTACATTCAAAACTTAAGGCACTAAAGCACATAAATTCTATTTGTCTTATTTTTGCATTATTTTAGATTAAAAATATTAACTAAAAGGAGTTTCATAAACAGAATTGGCATGAGTTTTTTAATGGGATTCAGTGTATTGGCAGGTAATCTGAACCAGTTACAGAACCTTTTACAGCACGTCTGAAAGTGTCAGATTTCATGTTTTATGTTATTCTGCCATTGAATTTAAGTTGCACTAAGTTTTCTCACTGTAGTTGTCTTCAGGATTGTGTAGCAAAAATACTTTGTTTGCATAGATAACAAGTCATTGATATTTAGTAATTACCATTAATTCTTACATGAACTGTTGAAACAGTATTTTGTAGATTATGTTTTTAAAGATTACTGGCCTGAAATTAATTAGCATGTGTCTTGGAGATGGTGTGAGATACATCTGTTACTGTGTTCATAGTGTAAATTGAGCATGATCTCACAATTTTTTTTTAACAAGTTGTCCGAAATAAAAAGCAAGCCAAATGAACTTCCATATTTATATATTGCAGATCTTAAAATACAATTATATTTGAGACACTGGTATCACCTATTCTTGATTTGAATTGTAGTTTAATATTTTCTAATACAGTAACATTTGTTTTTTCACATTGTTCTGTGAAATCCTCAGTGTTTCCTCTGCTATTCAGTACAGCAAAAGTATTAGGCTATGTTCAGCTCTTTGCTAAAATGATCTTTTACCAATAAGGGATTGTGTTTATTTACCATCTCCTGATTTTTTTTTTTTATTTTGCTACTTAGTATTGCCAGAGAGGAAATAAAGTATCTAAACTGAGATTTTCTTAATAAATGTTGACTTCACTTGCAGGGGTTCAGAAGACTTGAAATTAAAGAACCAAAAACGAGTTGAGAGATTAATAGAAGAAATCCATGCCATGAAGGTAATGCCGTGTTTGGATAATTCAGTATTAGAGACAATAAATTTTACAACTAAAAGCTTTGTCTGTTTTCAGCAGCTGCATTATTGAAACTTTTAAGTCTTTTCAGAGTAAGCTTGGACATTAACACAACTAACAAATTATGAGTATTTGCATTTGTCAAGGTGCTAAACAATTTGAGTCTTAAGCTTTCCGGGCTAAACATGAATTTGCTTAGCAGTGTGTAAAGTTTTTTCTGTAACAGTTAAAGCACAGAATTTAAAGTTCTTGTGCCACTCAGGAGTATGGGGAGGCATTTTGTGTGTCTGACGGTACAGTATCCTCTCTTTGCAGAGCTGTCTGTTCTGCAAGCTTGAAATATCATGCCATTTGTATTTGGTTCTGTAATAGTTTAAAATTGTAGCTGCAAGGACTGGTTACGCTTGAGTCAGATGTTGTAATTTTCAGCCTTGCTGTTAATTGATATAGTGTTTGTATCTTTGTTATGACATCAAGAAAATGCTTCAGAAATTTTATAACTCCATAACAATTTGTGCTAATCTCTCAAATTTAGTTGATACTACATAAAATTATGTGTGGTGAAATGAGTTATGAGTTCCAATCATAGAGCTTGAGCACAAGAGTTGTGTATAGGTCATGACAAATGTTTTCTCACAATGTGGCTGTTTTGATTGTTTCCTTGATAAGTGTAGTTGATAACTGTAGTGATTATATCACTCTTACTATTGTGTATTATTCTGGAAGGTTTTTTGTTTATTCTTAACATTTCTCTCTTTCTTTCCTCGACCTTGCAGAGATCTTAGTCTTCAAAAAAAGCTCATAACCAGAAAGGCTTCCTTCACTGACCAATTTAGGTATGCTTTGTGCCAGACTGATCAGGTAGAATCTAGCTTAATACTTCCAGTAAGAGTCTTCATAAACCAGTAAAGGGGAAAAGGCAGCACTGCTCAAACACCATGACGGTAATATTGAGGCATTCTGCATTACTGACTTCCCATCAGTCTTAAACTTGGTCCTGTATTTGCTCCTTTTCATCTCTCTCCTTTTTTTTCTACTTTTTAAAAATTGTTTTTTAATGCCAAGTATGTGTGTCTCAGTTTCTAAGAGAATGATCAAGTGATCAGGTGTGCTGGAGCACTGAGCTTAGAAGTCCATGTTTTATGGGGCTTTTGTGAGTGTTCTTGAGAGGATTTCACTGCAAGATTTGTTCTACATGCATTTACCCGGAGTCTTGGTTTTGTCCATGTTGTGCTTTTCCTTCCAGGATCGGCTCGTGGAGACGTCTTAAAGCCTGCCTGCACTCAGGGCTGTATTGGCCAAATACATTCAGGTGTTGCTTCAGTTGGCATGTATATGTACAGGGCTTGTAAGTGGTAGCTTTAAGTGTGGTTGTCAGGGGAGAGTAGATTTGTAATCAAGAGAGCTGAAGGCAAATTTTGCTCTGAAATAGTTTACAGAAAGGAGCGATCCTCAAAGTAAGCCACTGAGAAGGAAAACCTCCCACTTCTTGAGTAGATAACTAGTAAATGCACTTGGTTATCTGAAATTTTAGGTGGTTTAATTTGACTTTATTGTTAAAAACAATCCACTGTTATATTAATATCTAATAGGAGAAAGGTTAGTGTCGCCATGTTGTTCTCCTCACATGTCCTCACCTTTTCCTTTTCTCTGACTCAGAAGAAAGTTGTTGTCCGTAGGTTTGTTGGTTCTCAAGTCCTACCAATGGAAAAGTTCTTATAGGGTTTTGCAGCACTGAAAGGCTGATCTTGTCTGGGCTCAGTATCAGGGAATTGGCCATGCTGTCACCCTGCAGGCAGTGCTGGCCACGGCAGTGCTGGCACCATTCTGCGCCTCTCTTCATGCAGGGCACCAACAAGGAGAAGCTGTGCTGCCATCTCTGCCCTTCTGCTTGCAGCACGGCTGGCTAAGAGCAGCTAAGCAGGCAAAGTTCACTGCAAGCTGTGGCAAGATGGTGTGCCACATGGCCCTGGCAGTCACTCACAGCACTGGAATGGCCCTGACGCCTCCCCACCCCTTGGAAGAAGAAGTACTGCGTGTGTTCTTTTCTTTCTTAGATAATGTCATTGCAGAGGCATTACCAGCTTCTCTGATTGAGTCAGCAACATGTCTATCCTCAGAGCCTTCAGGAATTGGCTCTATTGGGCATAGTAGAATCTTCAAGGAGCTTCTCAGAAGCCAACCCCACTAAAAGCCATTGTGTGAAACCGATGCACAAAGACATCTCTTTCTAGACATCAGTCCTTTTTCTTGCATTGTCAAGAACAGACATAGACCTCCTTTCTCCTTATTATATATCCAGAAGGAAAGAAAAAGCTGCCTGAGGACTGTTGGAAACAAAATCTTTGAAAGGATTTTAAGTATTCTGATGACCTCAGAAGTCATTATTGGGGGATTCCATTTTGCAGGGAATTTGTTTCAGTCTCAGGGAAGAAAGACTGAAGTTCTGCAACCTTGACACAATTGTCTGTTTTCCTGAAGTTTTTGATGCAATGGCTTAAGTTTCTCTTTTTCAGAAAAAAAAAAAATCTAACGGTTTGAAATCTTAATCAGGGAGAATTCTTTGCTTTTTTAAAAATTACATTTCTCAGTTCAGCTGCCTGGAAACTCACAGACTTTTTGAGCCTGCAGTTCAACAGCATTTTCCTCAATGAAACAAGTTTGAACTTTCCGTTAAAAGATTTTAACTTCTCTTTCCAGTTAGTATATTTACTAACTATGGTCTGATACAACAGGAAAGACAAAATGCTTGCTGTTACTAACAGTTGTATCACTAACTCTCAGGGATGCTATTTTCCTGTCCTCAAGTGAATTCTGAACAGACAATGCTGACATAATATCACTTTAACACACTGTTTACTAGGAGTGAGATGGTATAAGATGCTTTTACTTTTTAGTTTTCATAGAGTGTCCATGTCTGTTTTTACTATGCTCTACGTAGTAACGCAGGCACACTTCTGCATATATATTAAAAATCTATGAAGTGTTGGTTCTGGGATGTGTTGAAAAACCTTTTGTTACTTGAATTTGCAAATAGTATAAATTGTATTATTGTTAGAGTGACATTTAATTTTTTATTCTCTATATTCTGAAGAATAAAACTTAATGGGAAAATACAATTAAAAGTGTCTCAAGCACAAGAATCAGAAGTAAACATTGTGAGAAATGAGAGCTGTTAAGAGTTCCAGCTGTGTGGATGCAGGAACTGGGTTAATGGTTTGCAGGAGTTCTCAAAGCTATTGGAATGCACTGGTTTTTGAGTTCTTCAGTTCTCATTTTTCAAAACTGTATAAAATAGCTATTCAACAATTTTTGAAAGATGGGGAAAAAGAATGGTATCCTTTCTAGTACTCTACTATGATACTACTTCTATGAAATATAAAGTGGTTTATATTTACAGGTATTTCTTTTGTGCTAGGCTTGATGATACTATCAAAATGGATTAATTATCCATGGTAGAGTACTACTTTCCATATTTAAGAAGCTATTCTTTTTTTGAAAGTTTCTTGACAAAAAAAATAACAGATTGTCTAGTGATTTCTTAGCAATGTGTAGCTTATCTTGAGTTGTTGGAATTTCTTGGCTGAAGTAATATCTTAATATAACAATTGTTTCTTTCATGTGTCTTGGAGTACTTTTGCCTTTATCTTACAACAAAAACCTTGGCATTATGGAAGGTGTTCCTATATCATGTTTGGGGGATGCCCATTGAGAAAATATGGGCAAAAGGCAGTTTGCAGTGCTTGAAGGAAAAATGCCTTCCATTTGTCAGGAATGAGGAGTAGTTGGTTTCAGTCATTTTCAAGTGTCTTGGAAAGATACGTTCTCTATCCTGAAAATAATCACTGGAGGAAGAGGTTGGTTAATACAATGAGGGTATTTTAGTACACTTAAACCACAGTATTTATCACAGAATAGTGAATTTAGTACAAGAGATCCAGGAAACAATAATGCTTTACATTATTTTCTCTTGGTCTTATATTCTAGCAAGATGTTAGCAGAAGTAGACTTAAATATGCACTCCATTAGTAAGGTTTTGAAAGCCAAATTATTTTATAAAATATTTTGAAGTTTGAAAGGTGTTTTCACACTTGTTGTCCTTGGAACAACAGTCATTCAATTTGCTGAAAGTAATAGTGGTAATGTTGAGAACAGGGCTGGGTAGCTGATGAGCTTTGTAGTATATCAGCTTAAGGAACTTGACTGGTCTTTCTTTTAGTATGGCCTTTTTGCATGGCATTGTTATATCTGGGAATACCAGGCTTTTTTGTAAATCTTTATCATTTTCTTCTAGCAGTACTGTTTCCTTTCTTGGTTAATGGTTTTATCTTCTGAAACCTGTCTTTCAGTTAACATCTCGCTGTAAAATTGTCTTAAGTCAGAGTGGATGCTAATGCACTTCTTCACTTTTTCTTTCTCCTAGCATGTGTTTCCAACAGTCTTGTGTATTTTCTTTTAAAATAGATGGCAAACATTCATCCTAATGTTACAGCACCTTTACCCTTTAAAAGTTTTTGTAAGAGTAATGGGAAGTGCTTAAACTTCATTCAGCCTAGGAGCAGTCCTTACTGCTTCTTAACAAAAGGCAGGGCAGGGGTAGTTCAGCTTTCTCAATGGTGTGGGGCAGTTGCAGCTTGTAGACCATTTCAGGGTAAGAAGAAGGAGTAGAACTTATTCAGCCCTCCTTCAGTGGAGCAGTCCAGATCCTTGCTTTGGTGCAAGTGTCTGACTTTTTATCTGTGCACGATGCATTCCTCTGCAGTAATGCAGGAAGCAGGGGGCTTTGAGTGGCAGATACGTCCAGGTGTGCATTGGTCAGGCACACATGTGCAGAGAGTCAGGTGCTATTAGGAAGTGCAAAAGCTTGCTGCTTGTGCCCTCAACAGCATGTTCTACTTTGTTGTTGGCAGTTCATGGCTGTTCTGGACAACACATGCCTTTTTGTTAAGCAAACTGCGTAATAATTCAATGGCTATCTAAAATTATGTCAAGGTTGAAGTAAAAGCTCTCCCAAGTAAGGAACACAATGTAAAGACCACTTAACATAATGGAGAAGAAGGTGGTGTGGATAAACACCGTGTTCCTGAGCCCAAGCACTAGCAGGAAGTCCAACAAAGGTGGAGGCAAGAACAGCCAGCCTGTGAGGAATGTAGAAGATACTGCCTGAATGCACGGAGATGATGTTACTAAACACAAAACTGATGGATTTTCAAGTAGTGAGGAATGTGAACCTTTGCAGGAATGGATTTTGTAGGTACACTGCAGCAGAAGTAAGGCTAGAGGAAAACAAGAGTCCACAGCTCAGTGTGGAGGTATGGAAAAAGGTGAACTATTTAATGATTTTTTTTTTTTAATTGGTGAATAAGAATGAGGAAGGAACACCTCATCAGGAACCTACATAAACATGTGTCTTCTTGCATGGTCAAAATATGTTGAATGAGCAATCTCAGCATGAGAAAGCTGTAGAATATGATACTTTTTTTTTATCTATAGCAAGCATAAAAGAATACTTAAAATTGTAAGAAGGAAAGAAAAATTAGTGTGGGATCTTGTACTCTCCAGTTTAAATTTCAAGGAAGAAAACGGCTGACAGCCATTCTTACTGTTTTACTACATTATGATAGTAGAATTTTTTTGGCTTTTTTAATATACTGGAATACTGAGCTGGATTACATTAAAAATGGGCTGCATTTCTTAAAAATAAGTCAGTAAAAATATCATCGGCTTCATTTTGAAAACTTTATTGTTGACAAGATACTTAAATAGGAGCAGCTATCATGTTTTTTTTCTTATGCATTACAGCCCGAGTTACAAAGTCAAAACAGATCACAAGGGCAGCTGTTTGTTGGATTTGAGAACTTAAGGAAAATATTAAAGTATGTTCTAAGTGCTGGTTGTCAACTGACTTAAAAATATGGTTTGCAGATGAAGCTTTTTCTAATCAAGTCTTGCATAAGAATTTTACTATCTTATTTTTTGTAAGGATGCAGAATAAGCCATTTTCATTTTTTGAAAAAATAGGGCTTGCAGATGAGACTTCATCTCTTTTCTGAATTCTGTGTATTTTTGCTGTTTATTTTAATAAAGAGGCAACCTTTGCAATATTACTTAAAAAATAATGCAGCTCATATGCCTATATGTGAAAATTGACCAGTGACAGCAAAACAAAACATTGACTATTAATCAAAATAATGACAGAAGTGTCAGCTTGTTTCTGCACTTATTTTGAAAATATTTGTGTTATTCAAAATAGATATTGTTTTGTTGTTGACTTCTTTCGTCATCCTATCATGCATTTCATTTTACTGAACCAACTTGGGACTTTTATTAAATGTCTCTGCAATTCATGAGAACCTGAAAAAGAAAATGACATTTCTGTTAGTACTACATACCTTTCTTTTGTATTTTGATCAGTCTATGCTGCAGTGTAGTAGTCATCAAGATAAGATGATCCTTGTGAGATCTCAGAGGCAATTCTAATTAATTTCTTTCTGTATACTAGCTGGTCTTTGTACTCAATTTATTCGGGAGAAGTGAAGAATAATATCTGCAGTAAATAGTGAATCTCCTTAGTTTGGTGGATCAATATTAAACTGTCCAAATATCCTTAATCAACTGTCCTTTTTTGTCTTCTTTCTTCTGAAGAAATTTTCCATAGAAATTAGATCTTTTGTTCTTCACAAATAGAAATTCTTCTTTAATATTGTGGTAAAGGTTTTATTCCTATTTCTTCTAATTGAAGGGTTTGTGGTGGGAGGGGGGAAGAAATTGGAGTAAGTATCCTTATGGTCACTTGGAAATTAATTAATTCCGAATGACAACTGCAGCTGCTATGACTCCTTATTCCAACTGATCCTTTTGTGTGTAAAATCTTATTTCCCACATGGCTACCTCCTGCTTAAAGAAAAAAAATTGTGAAGTCTGTTTGGGAATGTAATGCTAATGTAAATATTACTTCAGTGCTGGACAGACGTATTCGCACTTTTATTTGAGGATTTAGTGAACACATGGATGAATAGTAAGAGGTACAATAATGGTACCTTTAGGAGATGAAAGTCATGCCTTGCAAATCAGTGGGAATTCTTCGAAGGAGTAAATATATAGTAGATATTGTTGATTGAGCCTGTATATTGTTTAATATTAAAAAAAAAAAAAACAAAAACATCATCCAGCTTTCATCAAAGCCTCTAGTGGTTTTATGTGATTTAGTTTGGTTTTACTTTTTTTGGAGCTGTTCATGAATATGAATTTTCTTCTTTTCTTCGTAGAGTTAAACATAGTAAGCGAAAGAGAAGAATAGATACTTGGCTTTTGTAGTGTTGGAAGGCTAACAGTGGAGTTTTGTGTAGATCAGTGCTGGAAATGATTCAGAAAAAGTGAATGAATGACAGAGCTTGATGATTCCAGAATTTCAGGGTAGTGAAGATACTAATACTAAAACACTGCAGCACTGATCAACTGGGCAACAAAGTGACTGAAGAAATTCAGTGGTGATAAATGCTAAGTAGTACTTTGTGATGGTGGTGAGAATTACATTTCCAGTAGTTCATTTTTACTGGATTGAAAGAAATTTGCTTTTGCCGATAGCACTGGGAAGTGGATGTTAGAGTCACCATAGATATCTGTGAAAATGCTAGATTGCTCTTGTCTTCAGACAGAAGATGGTCTCTTCCTATTAAAAATAATTATTTTACTATATATTGCATAAATCATCTTTATGTGTGTAAAAGACAACCAAATAAACTAGTAAAAGTATAAAGAGGAGTGTCAAGAATTATCAGATATGGCACAGCATCTATATAAGTTGTAACAAAATTGGATGAGGATTTGCCAGGATAAAAGGTGAACTATTGATGCTGGAGTTTTACACAATTCACGTGTTTGTCCTGGATGATATTGTGTATTTTGCTGAGGAGCTTTTAACAGCCAGTTTAAAAATCTGCATATACTGAAAGCAAAACTTTTTTTGTGTTTTGTTATGTTCTCTTCTTTGCACTCCTCATCTTGGGCAAATCAGTGTCAGGTTTGTCTTGCTGAAGTTTCAAGATCTCTAGGAAAGGACAGAAACTAATCCATTTTTTTTCCTCCATGGAGATTGAAGAAAGGACTGGAGGAGCAGTAATTTTTCTGGAGACACTGCATACTGGGAAGAGAAATGGAAACAAGAAGTTATTTTTTTCTGCATGGTGTCTAATCTTTGAACTCTTATGCCCTCTGGAAGCAGACAAAGGGGTTGTGCGGATGGGGTCTGTGTATTCACGTGCTTCTGCTTCACGCTGCATCTCTCCGGGTCCTTCTGTCCTCACTGTTTGTTTGTTTCGGTCTCTTATTTCAAATAGCAAGACGCGGGCGGGGGTTCTTGCGGGGGTTGCACCCCTTAGTGGGTCGGTGTCGGGTGTTTTGGGAATGCCGAGAGCCCGCAGCCCATCCTTTCGCTGGCTGCCTCGGTGGCGCCTCGCTGGCTCTCGGCGCTGCCGGGCGGGAGCGGCGCCAGGGCAGCGGCGCGCCCTCTGCTGGCGGGCGGCGCGGCGGGGAGCAGCTCGCAGCAGCCGCCGCGCTTCCAAGCCAGCGCAGGGCTGCTGGGAAGCGTGTTGGCCCCCGGGTCGCGTGTGGCTGTTCTGATGGTAGCAAAGTGCTGCGGAACGAATGGTGTCAGTACAATGAAATTACAGATTGCGCTACAGTGCGAGCGAACGCTGACATTCAGAACTCAGGGATGTTTTAAGCAGAAAGAATCCTCAAATAATGATAATTTTTGGCATCATGCTTGCTCTGCTTCTAAGGTTGTTTTGCATCGCTTTTTTTGTCGTTTTTATATACTTGTAGTTTACTTTCATTAATACCTTCTGCTTCTGAAATTGTCACGAGATTGCAGACTTATCAGTTGCTTTCTGTATGCTCTAGTGAAAACTGCTCTCTGAATGTGACTACTGAATCAGATGTGAACCTCCAAAATGAAACAATTCATTTAATCTAATTGACAGAATAAAATGCCAAGTTCACAGTGTTCATCTCAGTAGACTGATGTAATTGCTGGCATTAGACTTGCATACCTCTTGAAATATTAAATTAGTTTATAAACGTGGCAGAAAAGAGCAGCCTATACTTGCCAAATAAAGTTTGAGTATTTTACAAGAGCTCAAGCAATTAGCCATGTTAACTGTTCTTTTTGGGGGATTGTTTTTTTCATTTTGTTTTGTTGTTAAAGCATGAATAAGTAGTCTTTCCCTCAGCTGCTTGTTCTGCTTTTAGAAGAGGTTATGCTGCATAGAGAAGTGAGGGTATTTAGCTAGAGGAAGGTAACCATTTATGCAAAACTGTGTTTATAGGAATATGGTGTAGTTCTGTTATTAGATGGATATTTTTGTAACTTCAATTCTCCAGAAAACTATAAACCCAGAAAACTATAGAATTTTGTATTGTAAACTTACTAGATGAAAATTCACAGGTTGACACTGAATTTCACTTGGATCTAAACTGAGACAGCAATACTGTAGACATTTAGTAATGTTTAAAATTGGTGCCAGCAAAAACCTGACACCAGTGTAGTTTACAAAAAGAACAATTGCTAGACAAGTTCCCCTTGAAATACATTCTTACATTGCCAATGATTAACTGTTATTTTTGAGTATTCTTTTTTTTCTTTTTTTTTTTGGACAGGTTAGGATTCCCATCAGAATCAGTTGTCCTATGTTCATTTAAAGTGAAGTGGTTCTCAAGCTTCTGATTTTTTTGGGAAGTTGTATTCTGGTAATTTCTTCTAGTGATGTCTTTGGTTTAGTTATTTTAAAATATGGATTAAACTCTACTGTTCTTTTCTTAATCTGTTTTGTAGTATTTCTCTCCAAGTTGTTATNTTTTCAGTATATGGTTAATACAGAACCAAGTCATCCAGTCAGATTGCTGGCGAAAGTTTTTTTGGATACACCGGTGAAACAAACAAACAAAAAATGCATGGAATATATATATATATCTATATATATATTTTATTTTTTTTTAATTGTGCTTTTGCTTTCCTGTCATTGTCTGTCCTTTGTGACACAGGTATGTAGAGTAAAACTTGACTTCCATGGAAAGCTACATCTCTACATACATACTTTTTTGGATATTTATCAGACTTGCTGCATTGACTGTAAACTTGGCAAAGGCTAATTTCTTGAAGTTTTTTATTGAAAGAATATGTTGTTTCTGAATATGTGCAAACTTCTGAAGTAGTATTTATTCAAGCACTGTTAGATTTCTCTTTGGAGTCTCTTAGTGCATATATCTCTTTGATAGTGAGAAGCTGCTACAACATGTAGAGTATTGCTAGTTGGAAAGACATTCCTACCGCCATTGTAATGTGGCATCTAATTTTCTTAGAATAAGGAATACATTAGTAATATGCTGATTTGTTTTGTTTATATTAATTTGAGTGCACACATACCTCAACAGACGGTCTTTACTTTGTCACTATATTACATTACGTTAGATAAAAAGGTCTTCCCAAACACATGCACCCCACAGTGGTTAGTTACTGTCTTTTATGGTCTCTTACCACACAGTAGAGTCCTATGTTTTTTAAAAATATTTACACGTTAGCACCACTTAGATTTTGTGTCCTTCTGTAATTTAGAAAGCAAGAATTTATGAGTGAGTCACCAAAGAAATAATGAAAATGGCTCCCAAAATTAGATTCCTTTATTTTTTCTATCTGAAAGGTGTAGGGTCTGGCAAAAATATGCACAAACATTGAAAATCCTAAATGGTGTCTTGCCAGGAAGAATGGCAAGTAAAACTGAATGAGGCAGAGAGACCTTTAAGCTTAGTGTGAGTAAATTTGGTATACCTTGTCTTTTATTTCATTTCCTAAGAACTTTGTAGCTGTTTCTGTCTTTTTTGAGTATTAAAAGTAAATGGGTTTAATGGCATTTTATTTAAATGCAGCATTAGCTGTGTCTTAGTAGGCACAGCAGGGCCCTTCCCTATGTGGTATTGTGATAACAGGGGGGAGCTGAGGTGCTGAAGTCTCCCTCAGGGCACATCCTCTGCCCTGAGCCCCAGGTGTGGTTCACCCAAGAGCTCCAAGAATGAGTCCCCGTTTCAGCTGCATGGGGCAGTGAGTGAGCTCGTGCCTTCAGAATGGGTGAGTGTGGCTTTTTCCCAATGACAGTTAAAAAAAAACTAACAGGAAATTTTTTAGCATGGAGATGCATAGGTATTTACTAGATTCATGAAGGATTATAGTGTTCTTAACAACTGACTTGGCAGTCTTCATAATTTTCTGGACGTAAGTCAGCTTCAGACCTATGACAGGGATGGCCCTAACAGCAGTTATCCTGGACTTCCTGTCAAATCAATCTACCTCCCATGAGACTGTTACTGGCCCCCAGTGGATTCTCACCTGTGGGTTGAAACCTCAGTCCTTCTCAGCAGGAAATTCTTGGTAAATGTGTCATGCTTTCACATTCACAGATGTGTCTGCTGCAAAAGGAGGCAAGGGCAGGTCTTTTTGGAATTGCTTTAGAAATGCAGTGCATCCAACATCTTAATGATTACAGTCTATTTCATTTCTTAGCACCAAGTAAAATAAATTGATCAATTGCATCATTTGGGTATTCTCATGTTGTCATTCACCCTGGGGGAATCACTTGTTACTGGGAATTGTCTTAGTCAGCAAAGCAGGAAATCATTAAAACAAAAGTGAATGCTCAGGTGAGANTTTTTTCTTTTTTTTTTTGGACAGGTTAGGATTCCCATCAGAATCAGTTGTCCTATGTTCATTTAAAGTGAAGTGGTTCTCAAGCTTCTGATTTTTTTGGGAAGTTGTATTCTGGTAATTTCTTCTAGTGATGTCTTTGGTTTAGTTATTTTAAAATATGGATTAAACTCTACTGTTCTTTTCTTAATCTGTTTTGTAGTATTTCTCTCCAAGTTGTTATTAATCCAATAAGGTTGAAAATTAATGATTTCAAGAAAGATTACTTTTTTATTTTGAGAGATCTTATATTAAAATCAAAGACCAGGTAAAACAACATAAAATTCAATAAAACTTTTGAAAATATAAGGCAGTTGGTAAAATGTGCAAAGTCATTAAAAATACATTAAATGTCTTTGGTACATCAAGAAAATTAGAAACTGTAGAACCATTCCTTAAACTTTTCTTCATCTTTGTAATACAGACCCTAGGTAATCTATAAATTAAAAACTCTGTAATTTCTTTTGAATATCGTAATAATCTTAAACCCAAGTGATACAGGGGAATGTATTTAAATTATAATTCACTTAGCCTGTCTCCAATTAGAGAAAAAATGTGTTCGTTTCTTCTGGATAAATCCTCTGTTTTCAGTATATGGTTAATACAGAACCAAGTCATCCAGTCAGATTGCTGGCGAAAGTTTTTTTGGATACACCGGTGAAACAAACAAACAAAAAATGCATGGAATATATATATATATCTATATATATATTTTATTTTTTTTTAATTG
>VWZS01000931.1:59045-106646 GCA_013397075.1 Rhabdornis inornatus | reverse complement strand
GAATTTATGAGTGAGTCACCAAAGAAATAATGAAAATGGCTCCCAAAATTAGATTCCTTTATTTTTTCTATCTGAAAGGTGTAGGGTCTGGCAAAAATATGCACAAACATTGAAAATCCTAAATGGTGTCTTGCCAGGAAGAATGGCAAGTAAAACTGAATGAGGCAGAGAGACCTTTAAGCTTAGTGTGAGTAAATTTGGTATACCTTGTCTTTTATTTCATTTCCTAAGAACTTTGTAGCTGTTTCTGTCTTTTTTGAGTATTAAAAGTAAATGGGTTTAATGGCATTTTATTTAAATGCAGCATTAGCTGTGTCTTAGTAGGCACAGCAGGGCCCTTCCCTATGTGGTATTGTGATAACAGGGGGGAGCTGAGGTGCTGAAGTCTCCCTCAGGGCACATCCTCTGCCCTGAGCCCCAGGTGTGGTTCACCCAAGAGCTCCAAGAATGAGTCCCCGTTTCAGCTGCATGGGGCAGTGAGTGAGCTCGTGCCTTCAGAATGGGTGAGTGTGGCTTTTTCCCAATGACAGTTAAAAAAAAACTAACAGGAAATTTTTTAGCATGGAGATGCATAGGTATTTACTAGATTCATGAAGGATTATAGTGTTCTTAACAACTGACTTGGCAGTCTTCATAATTTTCTGGACGTAAGTCAGCTTCAGACCTATGACAGGGATGGCCCTAACAGCAGTTATCCTGGACTTCCTGTCAAATCAATCTACCTCCCATGAGACTGTTACTGGCCCCCAGTGGATTCTCACCTGTGGGTTGAAACCTCAGTCCTTCTCAGCAGGAAATTCTTGGTAAATGTGTCATGCTTTCACATTCACAGATGTGTCTGCTGCAAAAGGAGGCAAGGGCAGGTCTTTTTGGAATTGCTTTAGAAATGCAGTGCATCCAACATCTTAATGATTACAGTCTATTTCATTTCTTAGCACCAAGTAAAATAAATTGATCAATTGCATCATTTGGGTATTCTCATGTTGTCATTCACCCTGGGGGAATCACTTGTTACTGGGAATTGTCTTAGTCAGCAAAGCAGGAAATCATTAAAACAAAAGTGAATGCTCAGGTGAGAAATGTTTTACTGCAGATGGAGCAGTTGTGAACAAGTAGCAGGCACAGTGTTCTGAGTTTACCTATCATCATGGTACAGTTAGGGAAATTTGGGACAAATCAGTAGACTTCTCTGGAAGGATTTTATGTAATTTACAGGTGATGGATAAAGATGAGAGTGACCTGGATTGTTTGGATTCCATGGAGGAAAAAACTAAAGCCAAATGGAAGATGAAATTTCCAGGGCTAAGGCTACAGACTTTGTCTAGGATTAGACTTCTCTTCTTCTGTGCAATATTACCAAGAGAGATACTGCCTCCCATTTTATTCCTGTTTTAAAAGTTGTAGTTAAAAAATTAGAGCAAACACAGAAAATACTTAAAGATCTTATATATCTTTAAACTTTTATTCTGTGCTAGATGAAGTTCAGGACATCTAATTACTCAGAAGGGAGCTTGAGAGGTGTTTTACAAATAGTTTATGAAGACTGGCAGTAAGGCAGCTACTTGAAAGTAGTTTAGCTTTGTCTGTGGTAAAATTGCATAGGGATTTTATAAAAAAAGCAGGTATGTCAGTGTAGCACTGATTTGTTTAATAAGTTTGCTAATAAGTTTAAGCCACACTTAACTAGACGGTGTCATATTTTACTTACCAGATCAAATTTTTGTTATTCTGTTTATTAATTTTATTCAAATTCTTCTTCTCATAGTGCTGTTCATCTTGATTGCACATCTAGTAAAACGGGGAGTTGAGGAGATAGAGGTTTGGGATTTATTGATTTTATTTTTTATATAGGCAGAGTGCCATTTACTTTGGTGTGGTGATTCACTAATGTGACTTACACTGGAAATTCTTCTGTGTGTGTTTAGGTCACAGCTACTGACAAGTGATTTGAATTTATAAACTGCTAGGGGAAAAAAGTATTCTTTTTCTTCATAATCAGTTTGATAATAAGCACTGCATTTCTGGAAAACATGCCTTCATAAGTTAAACAAATTTGTGCTTATATAATGGATTTGGTTTCTTTTTTGGAAGCTGGATAAGCTTTCAGGTAAGCTGTGTCTGATTTATTTCACTAGTTTGAAGATACCCCATTTTTGTGCATTTTCACAATGGTAATACTTGCTCATAAGTCTAAGACTGCTTTTGTTCTGAATGAGTAAAAAACTGAACTTTTAAAGACTTAGGGGAGCAAATTGATTTTGACAAGAAGACATACAGGGATTAAACTGTAGGGGGAAAAAAAACTGGAAAAGTGTTCTGGAATTTTTTTCTCTTATACCTTTCTCCTTACTAAGGAACTTAGGAAAATGACAGAAAGTAGCCAAATCAGACTGAATGCTCTGGAAAAATGTAAGAAACTTTGTGAGAAAGTATACTCAAACATAGACTTAAAAGTAAAAATTACAGTTATGTTTTAAAAGCTGGAAGTGTATTAATGGCAGCAAACTATAGTTGAGTTTTCACCAGAAATGACTTTTGGTAAGAGCATTCTGGTTTTGTTTCTATATACCCTGATTCTATTACTTTTTTTTTTGTAGAAATTTCACCATTTTAAGATGAAAGTCATGTTTTCATATGGAAGGGCTTAAAACTTGCACAGCTAATAAGGTGTGGAAAAAATAATGATGAAAAGTAATGAATTTTATGATAAAGGTAAACAAAAAATACTAGGCAAAACAAAATTGAAATTATGTTGTTTTTAGTAGTCTGAAGACTCCTAAATTGCTTCCACAGGCCATTGGCAGACTGGCTTTTTTTTCTGAGTCATCAAAAACTGCCTGAGACAGCATAGCTGGAAATACATATTGTATGAAAAATCTTGCATTTCTGAGATGTGTTGAAGCCTCATTTGACAGTGAGTTTTTTTGGTTTTGCTGTCTTCCAGAGGCTATTCAATAAATTACATTTCCATGCCTTTTGGGTTGGAACCTCTGTCTTACTCAGCATCACTTGGATAAAGTGTCATCTGAGCAGCCACAATTGAGATAAGCATGAAATCCTATTTTCACATACCGTTTACACTTGACATACTTCTCTTCTATATTGTCTTGTCTTTCTGTGTAAGACAGTTATGGTTTATTAAAAAAACAAAACAACTCGCAACATTACTGTTTTAAGTTTCTGTAAGTACTGAGGAGAGCTTGCTGCTTCCAGTATGCTATGCAGAGATGAGTGCCTGCTCCACAGCTACCTCTTCCCAGTGCTCACTTTTCCCAGGCCAGTCTTTGCCCACTCATAGTTACTTTTTCCACAGATTTGGTGTTTCACTGTAGCTTTGTATGCAGTGTTGACTTCATGTGCTATTACTAGTTCGGTTACCTTGGTACCTTGCAAAATGTCCACCCCTAAAATCTGTCCTGTATTCCACCTTTCCATGGAGCTTGTCTGGCTTTTGTGTAACTCTGCCCTGATGATCTATACAGCCACTCTGCAGCTTCCTGCATTATCTATCACAGCCAACAGTTTTCTTATGTCCAGTAGCTTTTCACATCCTGTTTATTCATCTTAATCTCAAGCCAAGGCCTGGTCATCTGCCTGCAGCCTGACAAGATCCAACTGGCTGACAGGTCAGTTCTCCTGACATCACTCCACTGCCCACTGGAGCAGCTGCCTGGGCAGTGAATGACTGAAGGAGCATCAGTCCCACTCTGTTGGAAAAATTGAGTCAGGCTGATCCTACTGCTGCCACTCCTTTGCCACCTCTTTCCAGTGTCATCTTTGCATTCCAGTGGCCATTTGCTCCACCATGGCATCAGGACAGACAGCTGCACCATCATGCTTTGTGTCATGTGCATCAGCCTGCACAGACTCTTTCCTTGCTTGTGTCCCTGTCTCCAAAGGATTTTGTAACAGAAGTGGAGATATGTGTGCAGTTTGTAAGTAAAAGAAAATTATCTCTTCCATTGTTACTTACTGCCCATTATCCATCGGTGTGCCAGCATTTGCCAGCTAGAGCACTAATGCCAGTAGTGCTGGCAGTGTGTTATCTCTAGTTGTTGTCTCTCTCCCACGAGAGAAAACATGGTCAGTCGCAGGGAAGAAGGGTCTCTTGATCTCAGCAGTTTATCATCCCTCCATAGGCAGTCAGTATATCAACACCTTACTTTTAACGTTTTGGCTTGGGGTATTTTTAGACATCTGGGAAAATGTCTTAAAAAAAAAAGGGATCATTTTCAAGAAGAAAGAGTGTGTGTATTGGTTGGTAGGACGCCTTTGTCTGTGTTTCCCTAATCTGGGATCATTGTGGTTTGTATACTTCATAAAGTAGCATATTTATCTTTTTCCCTCTTAACTTTTGTATTCCTTGTTCACTGGAACATAGCATCTCTCTTGGAAACCAGCTGGCACAGATTATGACACCAAGCATTAATATAATTTCAGAAAGCAGCTATAATCTGTGGGAGTATTTGGAAGGCAGTGAGAGTGTTCTTCATTAGGGGCCTCCAGAAGTGGATCTTCTCAGTGCTAAAGGGATGAAGAAAAACAGAGAAAAAAAGAGCTGGTGGCACAAGGGATAAACAGAGACAAGGGACAAAGACAAATCATTTCCACTCACTAATAATGGGCCATTAAAAAACTCACGATAACTGCTTTGCAGAAGGCCAGTCTTGACTTTGTAACTGGTAAGGGAGAACAATAGCAACATGAGGATTTGGGGATATTGGGAGGACCTCTGAACTAGACAAAACTTAGTAACAGCACTTAGGGGGCATAATTGAGAGTGGGCATTTGAGGGGCCAGTCTCTCTCAGTTTTGGTCAGTAAATTTACCTGACCAAGCACTGTGACAGATCAAGACAGTCTGTCATCTTTTTTTCTTTCCTTACCTGTTTGTAATCTCTCTTCTTTGTTCCCTGCCTGCAAGTGCTGTAAGGACTGGGTGCCCCAAGCCTGTGGTGTCAGCAGCAGTGGGTGGAGGTCTCAGCTCCAAGCACAGGGGCAGTAACAGGAAATGCACTATCAGGGAGGACAGGCAGTGTGGGTCCTACACTCATCTGCAGGTGAGACTGAGGTGAGTCGTGCCAGGCATATCTGGACTGGGCTGCTGGTTGCAGCCTGTGTGCCTGTGCTACTGCTGGCAGGGCAGGCAGGCTGTCTAATATCTGTGTGCTTTCACACCACATGTATGTCTCTTTGGCATGTGCAGTTCACTAGCAAATTGAAGTAGCAGTGTGTGGGAGAGGAACCTTTTACAAGGACGTGTAGTGATAGGACATGGGGTGATAGTTTTAAACTGGGAGTAGGTTAGGATTGGATATTAGGTAGAAATTCCTTACTGTGAGAGTGGTGAGGCGCTGGCACATGTTGCCCAAAACAGCTGTGGATACCCCATCCCTGGGAATGTTCAAGGCCAGGTTGGGCAGGGCCCTGAGCAACCTCCACTAGTGGAAGGTGTCCTGCCCATGGCAGGGGTTGGAACCAGAGGATCTTAAGGGCCCTTCTAACCATTCTGTGTTTCTACAGTTCTGTGATCTAGGAAGGGGTAGAGGCCCTTGGAAGGGACCAGTGGGCCCTTGCAGGTGCCTGTAAGGTGGGTGTGTGCATCTGCCTGCCAGTGACTTGCTGCCAGCCAGCAAGTAGGAGGCCCATGAGAGAGACACAAGAGCTGTGGACCCAGGCCGAGGGGTATTAGATGGACAGAAGGATATACTGTGCTAATATATCGAGGGATCCATGAGTGCTCATGTGTTTCTGCATTTTGAGGGGGTGGGAGGTGGCATGCTCTCAATAGTGAGCTTCAGTCCTGATCAGAGAAGAAGGAAGAGGTGTTGGCTGGCTTTGCTGAAGTTCGTTTGAGTCCTGAGAGTAGTGCGTGCTGCATAGCTGAGCTTTGCTACTCGTTGAACCTGTCAATTAGAAAGCAACTGCTACATCTGTGGCCCAGGGAGAGACACCTCTGGACACACTGGGCTGGGCTGCAGTATCAGGGCAGGAGGAATCCCTGGACTGGTCTCTGAGGTGCTGGAGGGGGCATCCATTTATAGCGGCCCTTAGCACAATGGGAAAGAGGGTTCCATAATAGATATTCAATACTAAGGTTTTCCCTGTGAGTCAGGTGCATCTCAAAGTTGAGAAAACTGTGCTGGGAAAAATACCACTATCTCCTTTTTCTATTTTATTGTCTGTTGCTGACCATTGATAGAGACAGAATAAACATTTATTTATTACAGTAACTTGACTCACATCACAACATTTACAAAACCAAAGTTCTGTGGAAGAATATTTAAGTCAGAAATTCTTAGTTTGCCTTAACTCTAGGAGAAGTGAAGGAGATCATTTATAAATTTGGGAATTTAGGCCTGAATAGGAGGTTCTTGGCCTCATTCTGTATGCTAGGCATTTCAGTGTGACTTTCATGACATTACATTCCAAAGTGTAATTCATTCTCCAGTATTATTTGTGATTCTCCAATTTCTTGGGAATTCTGCAGTATTGTCATATCAAAATTAAACTCCTGACCATTCTTATGGAGGGATCGCTGAAGTTTGTCTGCCTCTGTTCTGAACCCTATTGCTGCATTTAAATCCTAAGGAGACAGGAAATAGGCAGTTTTATTTGGGATGAAGATCATAGGAATTCTATTTTGGTTGGTTTTTTTTTTTAATAAGCCAACAGCTTGATTTAATGAAAAATAGTGGGTTCCAGAGCTTCATTCGTAACCCCCAACCTCCTATGTGACAGTAAACATGTCACTTAAACTGTGTGTCCTACTTTCACCATCTGTGAGACACTTTGGAAAGTCGTGGAAAACTGAATCATAGGTCTTTTCCATCTCTATTAGGTCATCCAACTGTTCATCTGCCAGTGGAAGATTGTTTCCTACATCCACCAGTGTTTTTTCAGTGTGGATAGTGTCCTCTAAGTGATTGGGCTTCCAGTAGTACCTTTGGGAGATGATTTTGCAAAGTTCTGGATCTCATTGTCAGGAAGCTCTTCTGACATACATGAAAAGAGGGGTTTTTTTTGTTGTTGTTGTTAATTTAACTAAGTTCTGTTACTTTTTTCCCATTGCTATTGTTAACATAATAGCATAATAATAGTTAATTGTTTACAGTTAATAGATAATTGTTTATAATTTTAAGACATACACAATTCATGCAACACCTTAAAGGTCTAGATAAATGGCATGTCTCTATGAAAGTATCTTATCTATACGAAGAAGCAAAACATAAGGTTTTGAGATGCAAGGTATGGCCTTTTATAAGAAGGTGAGCTACTTGGTTCTTCCTGAAATTATGTCCAAGGAAGTGCACAGACTGCTTCAGATTTACAACAGAAAAGGGATAGAATATGGGACTTAACAGTGGAGTAAAAATGAAGGTATTGGAATAGGTTTCAAGAATGCTTAAGCAGGAAAGAAAGAAATTAACAAATACAACATAGTTGTTGAACATGAAAGGTATCAGAATAACTATTCTTATGCCAGACCCAAATAATGTCCACACATTTTGAAAAGTTAAAATTCTATATGAAGTAACTTGGTTAGACTGCTTTTAAAATGGCCATCTGGGAAGCAACTGGTATGTAACATGATTTTTAGTTGCACTGCCCGAGGAGGAAAATAATGTTCAGTTAATTCAGTTGATGAGGTTAATAGAGCATTTTGTAATACAGCCTACATAAAGCATGTGTCTTAAAATAGCAAGAAATCTGTTGTGGGGGCATGTTTTGTAAGATATTCAGCTTTTAACAAAATCCACTTGTCCAGGATTTTCATTCCTCTATTTCAGCTGCCAATGCAAATGCTTAAGTCCAGGAATGCAAACTGCATGTTCAGTCAGTCTGTTTAGAAAAAAGATAATAATTTTCATCTCAGCTTAATTGTCATTGTCTTTAACTTATATATTAATGTACATTGATAAGTTCTGATGTAACTGCATCAAAAAATAGGTCAGGAATTTAAGGCCTTACAAAGTTTATTTGTAGTACAACAATATGGGCAATTGAAATGTTTCTGTGAATAAAACCACCTATTCTGCATACTTTGCTGTTGAAAAATCCTCCTTGCCTTCAGCACTAGTATATACAGTCAGATTAAGTATTAAGGTTGTGTTTTGGAAAGGTCAGTCGGGATGAATGCAGTGTTTACAGACACACCAAAAAATTCGCCACATAACAAACTGGTTTTCTTCCTTTAAGAGATTAGGGAGGTGCCATGATTAAAGTGTTTATAAGGAAGGTGAACCTTAGACTTCATAAGGTCTGATCATAAGAAGAATAAACTTATCTTTCATCTACAGGAAATAAAACCAGATGAAGTTACCAGACTTGCTCTTAGGACAGAAGTTAATTTTGAAAGCGTCTGCAAAAAGGTAAGACTTGCTGGCTTTTCTTTTCCTTCCCCTGCTTCTCTGAGTGAGAAGAGGTGCACGTGTGGGTGCAATTACATGGATTTGACTCAGTGTGTTCTGTTTGTTGTGTTGTATATTCATTGTAGATCTTCCTTCTCTGGGGGGTTTTATCCGCTGGGACATATCTACACAAAAATGAATAGCTGTCTATTATGAATTGTGGATTAGTCCTTATTAAGTGGAACAAAATACCAGGAAGCATAGTAGCGGTTTCTTAGTCTTTACAAATAGATTTGTTATGTTTATGTAGTATATATACATGATTCAATTAGTGTAAATAATCTTAGGTAAGCTTTCAGCAACAGTTGGAAAAAGGTTCTCAATACTTTTAAATGCAGAAAGAAGTTTCCACATGTACAAAACATGACAAACATTAGCTTGAAAAAAAGATGGAATTCTAATACCCCTGTGGCTCATTCGTTTCAGTGTAATGTTTCTCTTGAAGCCTCCTGATGTACAGTATCAAATATTAACAGCCTAACTGGTGATGTCTGTAAGAAGTTGAATGAAGACATAGAAGTAGGAAGATGCTCATTGAAAGAAGCAGCTGAGGCTGAGAGCAGTACCATTTTAAAGAACATGCTACATTATTGATGCCAGAAAGCAGTTCTGAGTTTAAAAATGTCAATACATGACGTTTTATGGTTTTTTTCACTTTATCCTTAATTCCTGTGGGTGGTACACTGAGGAAGGCTGAAACCTGAAATATTTATAGTACACAGGCTAAGTTTTAGTGTAGAATTGGGTCATTTACTCCTATAATGGCATAATTAGTTTGTAATGTAACTCTGGTGTTGCATATTGTAGTCATACCAGTGTGATGTAGTTCAGTTATTAGCATAGTGTACAGCAAGTTTTTCAATGTTTTATGTCAGCAAAATCAAGTTAATAGGAAAATACAATATGAATTTGGTATTTCTGGAGGAGTGTTTGGGTGGAAGCATTTTAACTGATTTTCCTTGTCTTAATAATAGAAGAGAGTAAGGAAAAGGTCACAGATAACAGTGATGTGAAGCTCAAAAGCATTCTTCTTTTAAATTTATTTGACCAGAATTTTCCAGTGTGAAGATGAGGTAGTGAGAAACTGGTTACTGTAGTGTTAGAAATGGGGCAGACGTGAAGATTTTGGATGTGTGAGAACACGTGGAGAGGGATTTCATTCTTGAAGAGGAATGCTAAATTCAAACAGTGACATCTTGTCACTTAACCATAGGAGATTCTTCTGCCAAGATTTCAAATTCATCAGGCTTCTGCAGATTTCATAAAGTGAAGGAGCGCCAAAATGCAATTATTGATGCTATTTTAAAGGAGTTTGTAAGTTTATAGTTGTAATTTTATTTTCTAAGGTGGCAATTTTATTGACAAGAATGCTTGAAGGAATAGAATTAGTCTTACTTTCACCTCATTATTTTTTATATATTCATAGTCATGACTGATGGTGTATTTCTCATTTTTACGTAAAGTCTTAAAACAGGCTTTAATTTAGCTTTAATTCTTGAAAAGGTATAATGCAGGCATCTTCCTGGAACTGTTTTGGGGTTTTGATCTGTTGTTGTTTCTGTTACCTTCTCTTGCTGGTCCTGTTTATCAGGGGAATGGAAGTCTGTTCATCTCATAGGTTTTGGTGGATGGAACTTACATTTGAAAACAAGCTGATGGATGGATGGATGCTGATGGTTTTTTAAACCCGTAGAGGGTTTTAACGTCACTGCAGTAGAATATGTACAGTTGTGTGACAAGTGGTGGCTGTGCCGTCATAACTTCATTGGTTGCTTTTGGTTGGCCATAGCATATCCCCATCTGAAGAAGGCTTCCCTTCTGTGCTTAAACAGAAGTTAATTCTCCAATATTTTATTTCTTATTTTCCCACAGTTAGTCATTAAACATACAATAAAAAATTTTTGATTTTCTGTCCTTAGCAATATTCTGTAGTCTCATGAAATATGGACCACACTGTTTACCTTTTCATTAACTTGAGTTTCAAAATACTTGAAGGAAAACATCCTGTGGCTGTTTTCATTTTCAGAATAGGTTTGTTTTCATTGACAAAGGCAATCTGCTTTTAATTCACTGTGGAATGATGAATATTAGTTTTGCATAGTGGTCATGTAGTAAAGATACTGTTTTAATTGCTTCTGCTCACTGAACTCTTATGTTCCATTACTGTTTCCCAACATTTTTCAGAATAAGCTAAACATACTTTCTTATTTAAAAAGACTTTGCCTATATTTCAATCAAGTACAATAAAATTGTGCTAAATCTTTGGCAAATAGCAATTTACTGGGAGTTCTTAATCATTTAGGTTTCAATATAGCTGTATTGATAATAAGCAGATCAGATCTATCTAATTGCAGGGGGTGTTGGGAAGAGTTACCAGCCCCATGACACAAGACTTTTTATAAAAGCATTACAAGAAGCAGCAGGTGAACAATTCTTTGTGCGTGTCTGCTGAAATATTTTTGATCTGTTTGAACATTGCTGCAGCTGGCACCACTGTTACCAACAGATGATAAATTCCATTGTAAAAATTGTAATAAATGTTACCATGCGACTTTGGCTAGGTTTTATATTGTTGGTTCTATTTACAGCTGTTGAAAAACAGAACCTGTATTTTGTAGGTTTTCTCCAAGTCCTTGTGCACTTTTTGTACCAAGTTGAGCACTGTTTGCCACAAATGTATTTGACAGACATTAGTAAAATTAGAAAAACATGTCACAGAGCTCGTATTTTAAACCCACATTTGAAATGTTGCACATGACATACATATTCCTGTAATGTATAGGAAGCTTGATTCATCAGTGTTGTGCTCCAGGACACTGAAGTTATAATTTGGAAGCTAATCCTAATAATGCTGTTCATTACAAGCAGAAAACTGGACTGAGCACTGGCCAAGTCTTAACTGTTATCTTCAACTTGTAATTCAGATAGATGAAGATAGGCAGGATAAATAAATTAATATGTATTAATGTTTTTAGAACATTATGTTTATAATCCAGGCTGTTTCCTCAGGAAAAGAGGACATTGGTCCTATTACAAACACCTTCATCATAACCACAGTTGGTTTTGTTGCCCTTTGCTAACAGACTTTGACTCACTTACTGTAGCATCTCATTCAGCTGTTCTTCCAGTAAGTCTTTGGTGTATAGCACACGAGGAAAAAGTTCCTGTGTTTTAAGTACTTGAAAATGACAGAATTCCAGCATAATGGAACTCTGCTACAAGCAGTGATATATCATCTTGCCTTAAGTCAACATGCGTCTGTTTTTTTCTAAAAGATAAACTCTATGTGTTTCAAAATTCAGCAACTGTCTGATCTGGGGAGCAGGGTTGAAACAGAAATTAACCATTTTATTTTACTTTGAATGAAGAACAGAGTACCAATATACATTATTGAATTAAGATTGAATTGAGCATGTGCTTCTGACTTGCAGAACAAGCATTCACAGGTTATAAATACCACCTGTGTTTTTTGCTTCCAGGTGCAATCTTCACATGATCCCTTCTTTTACACTGGTCTTTAGTCTGTGGTCCTTGAGAGCAATGCCACCTTTTCTTATTAAGTCTTGTATTTCCACCCATTGCTCAAATCCTATTGTGTTTGAATCAAACGGATGCTTGTCTGCAAAGAGGATTCTGCACAGCAAATTTTGAGTATATTATGATCCACAGAGTTTTTGTGGGGGGCACACCCCTCTGAATCTCAAGATTATGGAAAAGCTTGCCACAGTTTATAGGTGTGTTGAGAAATTTTTTGTAGGACAGAAGTATAAGTCATTCGTTACTTTGAGAAGCTTTTTTCCTTTTTCTTTTTTTCTAATTTAAGGTCTGGCAAGCTTATTTTGGATTGCTTCATGTACAGGGACCTACTTTGTCTTGTTTGGAATTTAAAAGGAATTCAAAGATTTTAGAAACAGGATCTCAGACAGCTCATGAACAGCCATAGGGAAACATGCCAGGATTTAACTGAGCAATTGGGTACACAGTATGAGTTTGATAATTTAAAATCTAAGCTGCTTGATGAGGACAACTTAGCTTAACATGATTTTGGAGGGTTGGCATTAGTGCTCTGTGGCTTCTGTTGCAGATATTTTTAACAGATGCCCAGACTGATATATTACACTTAGAAGTTCTGGGGTGAATGAATTTAATATCTATGGCACTTAACCTATATGGCTTAAATGAACTTGGGATGGGGGAACCAACCAAACTACTAACAGTAATATGAAAGTGTTTTCTGTGATTTATCAAACAGGACTTTGACTTTTTCACATGTGAGAAGAGCATTTATTTTCATCTCCCATACTTCTTCTTGAATTCACTCAATCTCTGATGTGGGGCTAAGGAAGTCTTTAGACAAAAAGGACGTGAGAAAGAGGTGTTTTGGCCCAGGACAGACAGGAAGAAGGAGGATGAAGTTACAGGGCTAAATATGTATTAACTTTATTTCTTTCACAAATGTGTTTCAAACACATTTTCAAAATAGCATTTGTCGGATTCATGTCCTTTTGAAATTATGCAGGTGGTGGCCTGAGATTAGTCTGTCAATTCACAGCCTCTCTGTCATAAGTAAACAAAAAAAGAGCAAGGGTGGAGTAGTCACAATACTAGTTTCGTTCTTCTTTTTAGATTTATATTGAAAAAGTTTTTCACTCCAAGTTTTTCAGTATTTGAAAGGCAGTTTATGAAAAGCTGCAAGCTTTGAGGCTTTAATTAACAGTGAATAATTAATTGGAGCAGCAGGTGTTCCTGAATAACTGACTAGATGGATACAAGACATTGTTCTTTCTGAAGGAATACACAAGACATTGTTCTATTAAATACACTTATTTATTAAGGAAATTTTAAACTTAGTACTCCCAATAGTTTTGAACTTTGTGGCAGGAAAAGAAAGATGTAATTTCTGAATCAAGTAGAATTTTTGATTAAACACATCTACATGTGTAGAGGAACAGTCATATGTAATTCCTAATTTTGAAAAATAGAAAGGTTTCTCTTTTATCTGATAATCCTAAACATACGTTTGTGATCTTTACCTTCATTTATTTTAAAAATATGCTTCCTAGTGGAAAATACTTAAACAAACCCCTCTGCATGCACTGTAGATTTAATCTGAGGAAATGTACTAAATTGTAAAAAGGGCGCCTAAAAAGGGTCTTTTGCATTTTAATTGGGGAGTTGCTGCTAGCTTCAAAGGCTTTGGATCAGACACAGAATAGTTGCTGTCTTTCGTTTGGGGTTTGGAGGATTTTTCCACAACCTCTTCCCTTCTTCTCCCCCCAGCCCTCCTGAAGACTTGTACTCATGACACAAACATACTAATTAGGATAGATGTTATTATTGATGTAAAACTTCTGTTTCTGTTGTTAGTGCCTTTAATAGTAGATTCTTACGTACATGGATTTTTAGCATTGCTTTTAGGAAATACTTTGTTTGCAGCACATAAACCATAGGGACAAGACTATTGTATGAATCAATTTTCTTTGTAATACTGATGTAGTAGTCCATAAGTGTTGTATAATATGCTTATCATTAATACGTTGTAATTTTGTGGTTTGATTTTGGCTGTGTGGGGGCAAATGTCTGGTGTTTTTCAGGAACCCATAAAAACTTCATTCTCCTTTGTATCTAAATTTTGGTTGTTACACTCTTATGATTTAATAGCCTACCTAGATTTCATAGATAATCTCCATTTCACTCCTCATCCGCTTCTCTATAAGTGTTCATTATTGGAAACATTGTTATGTTATTTCCTGTTGCTCCAGAAGGAATGTATTGCGTTACTAGGTACAGGGATATTTCTATTCTCCAACAAGGTGCTTACGCTGAAATAGTGAAATAAAAATATACAGTAATAAGTAAAATAGTAAAATAATAATATACAGTTTATTTTCTTACATGTTTCCTACCTTCCTGTCTTATTTCAGTATGAAACAATAGATACTCATTTGCATATTAGATGCCAGATGGATTTTTCTCTCTGTAATAGATGCATCTGTCAACATGTTACATTTTTTGGAAATGTGTTGCATTAATTTAATGGTGCAGTTTCCTGCATCACAGACTAAAATAATTGTCTTTATGCTGGGCATCAGTGTTGCAGAGTTGAATTCTTTTTGTCCTGACTACTTCTACTCAGTTTGGATGGAAGTTACACTAAATGTATGAAGCCACAGTTTCCTGAGAATTTTCCATGTCAAACACCAGATGTTAGTGTTAAACAGGAATGTCTGTGGTCTTCCTAAGACTGCTGATGAAGTGAAGAATTTTACATTCATTGATGAATATCACATTCAGGTGTAAATACTTTCTCTGTGTGAGGGATTGTTCTTAGTTTTCTTTTCCTGAAAGTTCCTCATCTTCCAAATTTGATCACTTGAACTTCAGGCTGTTTAGCATGGCCTTTATACATACCAGGTTATATTTTAGAGCCTAGAATCCATTACAGTGGCTGCAACTGAAATTTTATGCCAGTATAAATGAAGTCTGTCAATTTTTGACAAATCTCTCTCCAGTCTTCTCCCCACCTGCTTTGCTTTGCAACTGTCCATCTATCTGCTAGCCCAGCCAGTAGCAATGCCTCCCCAGGCTTCCAGTGGGAGGGTACAGGGTTGTGCTGGGTTCTGTCCATGTCACTCCCACCTTTGATTAGCCATTCCTTCCCTGCACCGCGCTCTTCCCTTAATGTCTCTGGAACAATCTGTAGATGTCTTCGCCAGTTGCCCCTCTGCATTCAAACTAGGCTGCCATACATAGTCCGCTGTAGAGCCACTGTTGGAGAGCAAGGAGGTACACTAAATCGAAGCTCACATCATCTTCAACATCGGAGTAGCAATTGCAATGAGCTCAGTTTAACCACAGCTTTGATTTTGTTCATTCTGGAAGGAGTCTTCTTTTAAGTTCAGTATTGAAATAAACTGCTAGTAACTTTGGCAGTATTTCACAGAGATATTGTTTATCTCTGACACAAAAGAGCTGTCTCCTTTCAGATTTTAAATTGCTAGTCCAAGAATCTTTCTGCCACTCATTTGCATTCCCGTGAGGCTGTATTTCTTAATTTTGTTGCCTGGATGAACAGTTCAAGTTTGCTTAAGTACAGTCTTGTCCCTAGACAAGGCTCAGACTCAGAAGTGGTGTGATTGCCTTTGATTTGAATGTGCTCTTTTCACTTACTTGATGTGCCAGACCAGAATGTGGGCAAGTATATTAGTTAGTAAAGCTCAGAGGAAGTTGATTTACATTTTTGTGACTGATACTTGGCTTGGATCCCCAGATAATTCAAACACAATAAATATGCTTGTAAGGGTATAATGGATGAAAAGCTGAGTGGGAAGAACAGTGTGTTAGAGTCAGATACACCTGTGGTAGTGGTGTCATGATACATGATGCTGCACATACACATTGCTGTTTTTCTTCAGTCCCAGAAAGCTTTATGTTACAGCACTCACAAAAAACAAGCGACTCACAACTTTCATTCCTGTTTTTTAATGAGTATTTGCGTGATGTGTGATCAGTATCTTACTTGATATGAGCTGTTGTGGGAATAATAGAGTATTAGAAGTAGTCTTGTTTCTATGCTTTCTTTGAAGAAAATACAGGAAAAGTGACATAACAAGAGGTTCTTGAGGTGTTGTGGTTGATTTGACAACTTTTTGGTTTGGTTTGGTTTGGTTTGGTTTTTGTTGTTTTGGTGTTTTGGTTGTTTTTTAAGTAAAGGAAGGCCAAGTTACTGATGGCCACAGTCTCCTCCAGAATATTGTCCAGACTTGGATACAATGCCTATGGGGCATAATATCAGTGCCTGGATAAGTGTATGGTATAAAAATGACACTTAGGAATTTGTAGTGTAGTGTGTTTGGCGCCAGGAAAATCTGGACATGAAGGATGACCTGTGGCATAATCAAAATTGCACTGGGCTCTCAGCATTGAAAATTTTAAAGGACATAAAAGAATATTTAAAAGCACAGGGAAGGTTATATGCATGGAGGAACATCAAATTAACATTGATGTGACACACAGGGGGCATGTGGCTGCTTTTCAGGATGTCTTCTACAGGCCAAGGACAGAGCAGCTTGATCCAAGTAATGAAGGTAAGTAAATCAGACTGGCTACAGTGACAGTTGGTTGACACCTCCAATACTAAGGTACAGGGAAAGAGTGTAAATTATGAATTGCATATTAACCCTTGCACTGAAAAAAATAATGGCAGGGAACTAGAATTCCTGACACCTATCGTCATCATAGGTAATACAGATACCCTCCTTCTACTAGGTCTTCAAGATACTTAATGCAATTTGCCATCTTTACAGGGATATTGGGCTATGATGTACACACATGGAAGTGTGTACTGTAGGTTAACATCTCTAAGAAAAAAAATCACTCAGAAGTGTTTTAAAGGGAAGTTCCAACTGTCACAGAAGTTTGATACCAGTAATGTACTACAAGTCCCAGTGAGAATGGTAGTGGTGAACAGTGTTCAATGAGACTAGAGAAGCTACAAATTTAGGACAGATAAAAAGAGTCAGTGCTTTCAGTTATTCTGAATTCTTTTGGGTACTAAAGACATTTAGTACCCAAAGACTAAAGATCTTTGAATTGTATCTTTCATGTATCCGTAGGGAAAGTAATCAGTTTGTAAAGTTGATCCACATGAAGGGGCAGGGAGATGAATTTGTGCAACCAAATGACAAAGCAAAACGTTTTCTCTGTCTTGTCATCTGTCTGTAAATCCTCTGAGAACTGACACTCATTGAGCAATTTCAGCCAAGGTTCCTGTAGCTGGTTTTAAGAGCATTAACTTTCAGCAGGAAGGCTTTTTTCCATATGTGTGTGTATGTGAGAAATAAAGACCAGTGAACCCTGGAGGGGAAAATGGCCATAGTTGGTTACGTCTTGATCTTGTTTTGAGAAGCACGATAGAGTTGGCACTCTTACGATAGTGTGAATGCACTCCTATCTAGAAGAAAAGTGCAGGGATACAATGTAAGGTAGAATTTACATGAGTTTAAATTATTGTGGCTGCTTGCTTAAGAGAATTTTAAGTGTTAAGATGTCTTTAATGTTATAAAACAAGTGTGATTACTTATGTTAAGGACTAACAGTTCCTTGTGCATTATTAACTGGAAAAGCTCTTTCTGTATATTTGCTTTGTAGCGTGACTCAGAATTGCATTGCAAAATCAGAAAAAAAATCTGACATTCCTGATTTTTCTGAAAATGAAAACCAGCTGCTGGTATCTTACGCTCCTTTTATTTTTACAAATGAAACTCTATCAGTTTTTTATTATATATATCATGTAAAAATAAAGTACATTATTCTGATTTCTTCCCATCTCTCTTACCCAGGTAAGTTTCTTAAGTGCCCAACTCAGTACTAAGAAATAGATACTTCTAAAAATCAAAAAATTAAAACAAAAGTTATGGAATTAAGTAGGCTCTTTCGGCTCATTAGGAAGCCCATGTATCTGTTGTTAACACTGGAAAACTAGAAGAAAAGTGCTAGAGCCACTGTTCCCTGAAACTGTAGAAGATGTTCCTGAATTACTGGAATTCTGTTAAAAAAAATTCTTATTTATTGGGATGCCAATGAACATAGCTGCTAAGGCCATCCATGTGAAAAAGTTATAGCTTGGTAAAATGACAGCATGAGTTTACAGCACATTGCACCTCTGTGGCAATATTGTTAGGTAAAACAAATATGGGAAACTGGAGGTAACTAGTGACTTAATGGAAGTATGACAACATTAAACTTCAAGTGATGATAATCTAGTTTTTCTTGGGTTTGGAATTCAAATAACTGCCAAATGATTGGAGTGGTTCAGTGGTTGTGCATTAGGAAAACAGCATGCCAAAGTAATAACAATGTAATAGCCTAGAAGATGCCTGAGAGTCCGTAAGCATAAAAGTTCAGTGTGCCATATAGTGAAATACCTGCTGTAAAATCTTAACACCCAGGATTACCATCCATTTTACATCCATTCTCTGCTGATGTGCTCAAGTAATACCTGGGATTACATATGTGTATGACGTGTGTTTATTATTGGAGTAGGTATTGAATGCATTAAGTCTGTTGACTTAATGATGGAAAATCTGTGTTTTGGTGCCAGAGAACTGGCATGTTTATCTCTGATGTTTTAATAGTTTTTCAGTGAACTGAACTTGTATTTCCATTGTCTTTTTCAGAAAAAGTCTGAAAGACATATATATTAAAAAAAAAAATCTGTTTTCAGTCATGCCCGCAAATTGCAATGTGGTATGCCAAGAAATGCTGTCTTGAGTAGCATATTAGAACCTGGACTAACCCTGGTTAGTGTGTGTGTTGCTTGTGAAGTCTTGTAAGTCATCTGTGCCTCCAAATCTCTGGCTCTCTTAGTTCCTTCAACAGTGCTTTGAACAGAAGTATGTCTCTCCTGAGAGTTTTATCTGAAAACATTAACCTGACAATACTTTAGTTATATATGGGTGTGTTCCCTGGTGGTAATGCTTGCAAATGGAAAGATCTGAACAAGACAAGATTTGTCCACAGGGATAATTTTTTTTCCCTTTATGTTCTAAATTATCTGAAATATACCTGATTTAAGTGGTGCTTGTTTTTGAAACGTTAGCTGGTTTTGAAGCATTACATCTGTTTTAAATTTGAAGAACTCAACTATGTCCACTTTCTCTGCTATAAACTTAAGTTCATATGTGCTTATACTTACGGTGCAGTATCAGGCTGCATCTGACAAGTCATAATTTGAGGTTTGAGCATCTGCTTTAAAGTGAAATGTTGTAAGGATATCTCAAGATTACATCCCTGATAGTTGGGTACAGAGTTTTGTCAGCATATTGATGTCCCAGGGAGAGTTGTGAATCTCAGTTCTGAAACTTCTTTGGTTCATCCAAGACAGAATATTTTGAACTTTTTGGCCCATTATAATAGTTTCAATAATACAGAGCTCATCCCTGTATTACTGATTTAGTTGCTACCATGAGCTCCACTCAATCTTTGGATAATCCCATGGTGCACAGCTGACTCATGGGAGTACAGATGCATTCAGGTTAAACTGAAGTCAGAGAATACTGTTTACTGCTTGATTTACAGTGCTGCCTGAGTATTGTTGGTCTACTTTGTGTTTTTGCTCTCTTTTCTATAACAAATAAGTATAAATTATAATTTTTAATTTTTTTCTTCTAAAAAATGGTTCTTTCAGATTTCATTTTATATTACCTAGCTAAACTCTCTATTCAGAGTTAATAAACAACTCCCTGTTTTAATTTTTCAGACCCTCATTCAAGATTGCCAGTTACAAGAAATGATCTCAACTTCACATTTTTGTATAAGTCAATTCTGGTTTCAGATCTGGTATATGGTTGGTGTCCAACTAATTTGTTTATGATGTTTTCTCCAAATTTCATTTTCTTAAGACTACCTGAATTTTGTGGCAAAGGGCTTTCTTTTTCTCACAACTACTGCCTATTATCCAAGAAGTATTTTGTTTCTGTTCCCCTGAAGTATATATTTTGTTTCAGGGTTTCTATTTCATCGTATGTTGCTTTCCAGTTTCATCTCTCAGTATGAGTGTCTCTTGCCTTTTTGGGTTGGAATGTTTGCTTGGTTTTATGTGAGGTTTAAGTGGGTTTTTTAGTGCCAGCTATGCTCTCCCCCAAAATTGTTTATGCAGTTTGGCAAGGTACATATATTTTATAACAATACTGTGCCTCAACTCTTCAAATATCAGAATATATGAAAGGCATGTATTTTATAGAAAGCTATATATTAAAAAGTGCAAAAACATGTAGACTTTATACTGCTATACTTTGTGTTTGATTTTACATTTGTGTAAGTCATAACTGCATGTATTTTATCCTGGTCAATTGTCCTGGATGTACAATATAATATAAGCTATGTAATATTTTTTAGATTACTGATATTTGTTAATAATTTTTTAGACTCTAACTTAGGGAGCACTCCCTTCACAACTGTTTTCCACTTGGAATTTGTGTACAGTTTTGTATAACATAAAGTAATGTTCAGCATTTTCCTAGGTTTTCTTAAAGGCCAGCAGTGGTGTCAGTGTTGGTATGAATTAGACCATCACATCCTGGGGAGGAGTTGTCACAGTGCTCATTTTGTCCTCTTTCATTACCTTAAAAAGTTGTTTGGTTGTTTTTTTTTAATGTGCACATTGTTTGTGTGGGATGCCAAATTGAGATGATTATAGACACATAGCCTTACTAGCCTTGGAAAAAGTGAGGATGAGTTAGAAGCATTTGAATTTTCTCACAATCTTGATGTTTCTACTTACACCTAGAATTGACCCTGTTCTCCATAAGGAAATAATTAAGAATCCATGCCTACTTTAATCTTGACTTTTTTCTTCTGACTTTTCGTTACTGAAACAATCATAGGAATATGGTCATCTAACATTTGCAGAGTGCTAGGCTTTTTAAAGAGCCTGAGCATTTCTTAAAATGCTTAGATAGTAGGTATTTCTTATTGTGAATGTGGTAAAGAGCAGCAAATAATTTATTTTTGTTTGAATCTATGACCTATTTGGAGCTCTTACTTTAAAAGAAGAGGAGGAATAATAGAAATATGTTTATACATCAGGCTTCTTTTTGATAAAAGACAAGCCAAAAAACAAGACAAGGCAAACTTAATGTGGAAAGGAACATGAATCTAAGTGAAAAGATTTCTTGGGAGAAGGATAGCTTTGGTACAGACATTCAAATAAAATTAGAGCAGTATAAGTACCTTGGTAGTATTTAGAAGTATCTCGTGCTGTTCCCTGATGCTGGATTCAAGAGTAGGCAGTGATGAGTTGAGTCAGTGCTGCTGCTGGCAGCACAAGCTCAGATAGATTTGCCAGACTTCTGCCTTCTACTTTGTGTAGTTTTACATGTGAGCAGAAAGATAGTCCATATTGCCATGTACCCCATGTTGCCATGGATCTTCAGTTTCATTATGTTCTTTATAATGTTTTGTGTTGGGTTTGCATGGCAATATTTTGGTAGATGGGTCAGCTATAGGGGTGGCTTCTGTGAGAAAGGATGAGAAGCTTGCCTTGTGTCTGATGGAGCCAATGCCATCCAGCTCCAGGATGGACCCACCACTGGCCAAGCCTGAGCTCTTCAGCAATGGTGGCAGCACCTCTGGGATAACAGAGTTAAAAAGGAATGGGAGGAATGCACAGGAGCAATTGGAACCAGGGAAGAGAGGAGTGAGAATATGTGGGAGAAAGAGCTATGAAGAAGGACGGGAGGAGGTGCTTCAGGCATTGGAGCTGAGGAGGGAGCAGCAGAGACAATGTGTGAACTGACCCAGTCCCCCATTCCCTATCTCTCTGTGCCATTGGGGTGGAGGAGGTAGAGAAAATGGCAGGTGAAGTTGAACCTGGGAAGAAGGGAGGAGTGGAGGGAAGGTGTTTTAAGATTAATGTTTTAGTTCTCATTACCCTATTCTTATTTGATTGGCAATAAATTATATTAATGCTTCCCCAAGCTGAGTCTGTTTTGCCCACTGTGGTACTTGGTTAGTGTTCTCTCCCCATCCGTATCTGGACCCATGAGTCTTTCATTGTATTTTCTCTCCCTTGTTCTGCTGAGGAGGGGAGTGATAAAGCAGCTTCACTGGGCACCTGGCATCCAACCCAGATCAACCAACCATAGCTTTCAAGATAAATAAAGTAAATATCCAAATACTTTCATGGTTGAATTACCATGATTAAAGAAAACAATGTAAATGAATATGAACTGTGGCAAGCATTGAAAAGAATAGTAAACAAGTTTACTTGTGTATCTTGATGTTTTTAAGAAATTGTTCCATTTTAATTCTGTAGTTCTATCACAGAACATTGTCTTGATAAGTTTTTGCAAAGGTTTTAGATCTGTTCAGACATTTTTTAGCTTCAAATGGAAATTTTTCATCAGCCTATTTTAAAAATTGTATATCATACAATTAAAATAAATTCTGCTGAAACTTAGATGATTTCCTGAAATCCATAAAGAATTAATTTCTGAAAGAACTTCTCTCCTGTCATACTATTAAGCTTTTATAACTGCTGCTTTGTAACACCTGTACGATCATTTTGGTGTTATGTTGAAAATAGTTAAAGCTTGAGTGAAAACAAAGTACTAGATTATTATAAAAATGAGAGGTTTTGGCAGATGATAAGTAAATAATTTGTCATCATTTGTCATCATTAATGTGAGACACAGTGAGCAAGTAACACCTTGCTGTCAGGATCTGAGAGACAGCAATGCTGCTGGGAGTGATACCATTAACCAGTTGCTTCCCATACCAAATCTAGTGGCCACAAATACCATGCTGTATATCTTATAGACATAAAGCAAGAGGGAGAACTAGCTGCATTTCACAGTCGGAAAGTAACTTCTCTCAAATCTTGTTCCAAAGTAGTATGAGGTCATGGTATGGACTTGGGTGGCAGCCATGATTTGGCACCTTCAACCGCCCTGTGACTGCACATTAATCACATCTGCTGTTATGAAGGACAGCTGTAACTAGTTAGAGTTTTATAAAGAATGTGTGGATTAATAGGTTTTCTAGTGGTTTGTTTGGTTTTTGCTGGTTTTTAATAGAGGGCTCTTCTCCCAAGGTGCTATAAAGGGTATTGTAATGACATCTTGTTTTGGCCCAGAATTGGGTGTTAGGTTTTTTTATGCTTGTTCTAGTTAGTATTGACTCTTTTTGGTTTTCCCCTTAAAATTAGGGCATTGTTAACATTTGAAATTAAACTGCACTTCTAGATAGTTTAGAAACTAATATGACATTCTCCAAGGTTGGTTTCTTTGTCATAGTTTTTGCCATGTGCTGCTTACTACCCAGTGGGGTTTCTTACTGTCTCCCTTTGAATGTCATTGTTTTAAATAACTGACTAATGACAGATGCAGAGCCACAAAGCATTACCAGTTTGGTAGCACTCTCACCCAGGTGAAACTCTAGTTGTTGTCCTTATAGTAATAACATTCTAATAACTTCTAATAACAGCCTTGTTTCTGATGAGACCTGTAATGAGGCAATTCCCTTTTGTGCAGAAGTCAGTTGAAGAACAGAAGTATGACCTCTTTCCTATTGTTGACTAAAGCTATAGCAGAGAGGGTACAGACAAAAGTAGTCTTGGAGCAGAAAGATTATTCAGAGTAAAGCAATGGTCAAAAGCCTACATTTCATGTTCTCAGATTAATCACAGGTTTCTGTGCTTTAATTCATCCTGAAGCTCTAGTGTCTCAGGCATACTACCAAGGCATACCATTCAGCTCCTGCAATCCTGTCTGCCTCGAGACCATTAGACATTCAGTTTCTCATTCTCACTTTATTACCTGCATTTTGTGAAGCAGATTCTACCCACACAGCTTCTGACTGATGTTTACATCACACTGCTCCTTCTTTTTACCCTATGGTGCCAGCTCTCAGAGCCATTACAAACTTCTGACCCCTGTTCCAGTGCATTTTAAAATTTGCATTGTGAGTCTACTTTTATCTTTGCAAGTTTGTAATGTGCATTCTCTTCACAGTCATTGCCACTATTTGCCAAGTTTGTCTCTCTTACGTGGCGTTTACATATGTGTTTAATAATATGCTTTTAATAATATTTACAGAAATAATGCATTATTTACCAAGATAGAGTGTTAGAGGAGACTGCCTTCAGATGGTTTGACCCCAGCCAACACCAAGTGCCTGGCAGCTGCTCATTCATTCCTGCACTCACCAGCAGGATGAGGGAGAGAATTGGAAGGATAAAAGCTACAAAATTCATGGGCTGAGATAAAGACAGTTTAATAGAGAAAGCAAAAGCTGTGCACAACAGCAAAGCAAAACAAGGAATGAATTCAGTGCTTCCTATGCCAGGCAGGTGTTCAGCCATCTCCAGGAGAGGAGGACTCCATCAGACACGACAGTGAGTGATTTGGGAAGACAAACACCGTCACTCCAGTGTCCCCCTCATTCCTCCTTTTACCCCCACTTTGTATAGTGACCAAGATGTCATGTGGTCTGGAATATCCCTTGGGTCAGGGGGAGTTACCTGTCCCAAGTGCGTCTCCTCCCAGGCACCCCCAACTTCCTCACCAGCATGGAAATACAAAAGCAGAAAAGGCCTTGGTTCTGTGTAAGACCTGCTCAGCAATAACAAAAACATCTCTGTATTATCAACACTGTGTTCAGCACAAATCCAAAACACATCCCCATACCAGCCACTGTGAAAGAAATTAGCTCTACCCCAGCCTCCACCAGCATAGTAACTTAAAATTTCTCACTGCAGCGTGTGACTATACACTGCTCTTTTGCTTTGTTCACTTTCCAGTGCCTCAGTTGCACACTGAAGAAGGAAGAATGTTCCTGTAGAAAGTACTAGCACATTCTTGCATAAAAAATCAGTAGTGCAAAACAATACAAGTAGCAAGAGTATGTCAGAATAAAGGTGTACAATTCTAGTATATAATTAAACATCCAAGGGATGGGAAGGGGAGGAAGAAGTGTTCTTGCTTGTAAAGACAGCTGACATTTCTTTGTTAAGTTTTTTTCTGTATTGTCTATGTTTCTATAACATTTTATATACTGGAAAATACTTGAGGGAAAATAAATTGAGCATGGGCTGTGCAAAAAAAAAACCTCAAACCAAAGCAAAACCAAAAAAACCCATACACAGAAAAATGAGAAATTTGAGAGCATTTGAATATCATATTGTGCGTTTGTTAGCTGGTGGCTATCAGTGTGAGTAGTGTTTGTGAAGTATTTTGCTCTAAGGAAAAAAATGTGGTTATTCCATAGGAGTTGGCCTATATATGCTTAAAGCCTTTCTATAAATATTTGAATTAAAAGACACCAGATGTTGCACAGAAGCTGCTGCTGCTTTCTGAACTTCATGGTATATTCTTTCAAAACCCACAGGAAGTAGCTGAGGGAAAAAGTGTATTAATTAAGTTCAGAAATAGATTTTCCAGCTATAGGAAAATCTCCAAAGAAAATAGCATATGATCTTCAGAAATGTGAGCTTTCTGTCCCAAGAATCTGGTGGCAGCAGGCTGCACTGTCACATGGGGATCAAAACTCAGATTTCAAGTTCTTAGAGCTAAGCTAGCCTGGAAATAAGCCAGTCTGTGGCCCTTGGAAATGGACCCTTCTTTCGACCTGTCCCTGCTGGCCAGTGTTCATAGTTCTAGAGACAGTCTTCAGAGAGGACATTTTTCCAAAACGTTTTTTGACCTGAAGAAATAATGCAGTAGTAGCAGAGACTTGAGGGGAAAGAAAGCACTAGAATTCCCAGATGCTCTGCACTTCAAACATGAAATACGGCTGACCATAGAGTGTATTTTACAAGCTCTAAAACTATGGCAAAATAATTATGAAATGGGATTTGCTTTGCGCTGGTTGAGGAAGAAGATTTATGGTTGGCAAACCAATTAAATGTTTCTGCATTTAGAAGTACTGACTCTGGTGTATTTGTAGTGCCTTCTTTTGCTCTGTTTCCTTCAGACCAAAGCACTGGGGGTGACTGTCTTGCACTAGCAGTTGGTGGGAAGTGTCCCATCTGTCTTTATGCAATGAACATAAAACTGTTTATAGTCACATAGTTCTGCTGGAAGAAAATGGGCAGGCAAACAAGTAACATTCACCACTGAGCAATCTTAGGTAGATCACTCGTCAGCTGCTTTAAATGTGAATTGTTGATGTTTGGTTATCATGTGTGTTGTGGTGGTTTGACCCCAGCCAGCAGCTAAGCACCCAGCAACTGCTCACCCATCCCACCCCTGCGGGATGGGGAGAGCATCCCAAGAGCAGAAGTCAGAAAAACTTCTTTCTTGAGATAAAGACAGTTCAAGGAGGGAATCAAAGCTGTATGTGCAAGGACAGGAGAAGAAGGAATTTATTGGCAGGCAGATGTTTAAACACATTCCAGAGAGCGGGGCTTCACTTCACATAATGGTTGGTTGGGAAGATAAATGTTATAACCACAAACATCTCCCTATATCTTTTTGTTACCTCAAGCTTTTATTGCTAAGCATGATTTGAAAAGGACTTGATGTCCTTTTGGTCCATGTGGATCAGCTGTACCAGGGGTTTTCCTTGCCTGTGGTAGGGGCAGAGCAGGAGAAGGCCTTGATGCTGTGCAAGCACTGCTCAGCAGTAACTAGAACACTGATGTATTACCAGCTCTAAATGTTTTAGTCGAGAATCCGAGACATAGCACCATCTTGTCTGCTGTAAAGCATGTTAACTCCAGAGCCAGTACCACTTCCTCTCCTTTTTATCTACCGGGTAACGCCTGTGGCTTGGGCTCCGTCTGCTGCCATGATTGCTTAGGACAGGAGAGGCAGCATGCTCTGTTGAGTTGATGGCACCAAAATCAGCTCAGGCTGGGTCACAGGGCACGTGCCTGGTTGTTTATGAATATTGTCATCTCTTGGTTCTGGTGGCTTCTGCAGTCATAATTCCATAGCACAAAGCTGAAATCATAGAAACAGTTTGAACATGTGTCCTTTGCAGTACCACTAGGAGGAGGAGAGAAAGATTTATCTTTTGTATGACTTTTCCACTCTCTCCCAGAGCATTCCACTGCGGGCCTTAAGAAATCTTCCTGATGAAGGTGTGCTTTACAAGTCTGTTAGACCTGCTTTTCATCCTTTCAAAAAAAAGAAAATAAGAAAGAAAGAAGGAAACAAACAAACAATCACACAGAAAAAAAAGCCAAAACAGAAAACAGCTGTCTTTAGAAAAGTCATAGATACATTTCCTTCAGTATCTGCTATGTCATTTTGCCAGCCTTTATGGGATCAATACTGTAATTCTTGCAAGCTGTTGCATTCAAGCAGAATGCCTTCTACCAGTATGATGTTCTTTATTCAGTGAGTTCATGAATTTTCTTTGCACTTGTATGAAATCGTAAATGTAAAATCAGTGAACAATGTGTCTGGTATGTTTTAAAGAAAACATAAACCATGTTATCCCTGTTCAGTACCTGAGAAATACCACATGTTGTGTATCTGCTACTTTTCTGTCAGCGTTTAGGCAGCCAAATTTTAATGCATTTAGAATGATGGTAATACATGAAAAATAAAATACTTGTTCCTGGTGAGAATCACATTAGTATGCATCGTAGCATAGCTGACATGGATCTGTGCAAGTTAGCTGTTCTGTTGACTTCACACCTTTGAATTTTTCATGTGCAGCCAAACTGTACTGCAGCTGAGCGAGCCATGGCAAGACTTGCAACGCACCCCACCTTGAAGCCCAGATTTGTTGAACTTAAAGGTATGAAACATTTTATTGAATTTTTTACTGTATCTGTAGCTTACTGGTGTGTCACCTTGTTCATGTACATTTCTCATGTGAACAAAAGTAAAAAAAACCACAAAAACCGAAAGCTTCTGTAATTAGCCTAGCTAGCTGCAGTGAACGAAGCCACAAACTTGAAACCATTTATATGGTTTTATATGTGACGGTATATAATACTACATTTATTTAATATAGGGTGTTGAACAAACAGAGCTTATAATGAGAATTCTAAAAATCAAATAGATGTAATGGAGTGTTTCTAAATTAAATAGGAACATAAATGGATCATTACAACTGGCTTTTCAAAGGCATCTAAAAGGTTTTACAAATTGCATTCTAAATCTTCCCTGAAAACTGTCCTCAGAATCCTTAGGGTATCATTCCTGGTTATTTAGGCTTTCTCTTGTTCTCTTGAAACTGGAATTTTCCGCCTAAAATTAATGTTTAAAAGGGTTAAGTCCTAGTAGTAATGTCACCAAGTTACTTCATTAATAACAGAGCATATCAAATACCCATTTAATTATGTATGAACAAATTAATATTAGTTTGCAATTTTACAAAGTACTGCCCTAAGTGAGCATGATTATCAGTTGCAGATTATTTTTTGAAGGAGAAGTTTACAGTTTAACCGAGATTTCATAGTGTGTTTAATAGATAAGGATTTTCCTTCACTTTTTGTTGATACTGTATTCTAAGGTGTCTCTGATCCCGTGTGTTTGGTAAATAATTTGTAAGGACATTCAAACTATACTCAATACAACACATAGCAGTTGCAAAAATGTTTTATTATATAAAAATAACTTACATAAATTCATGTGTAGCTGCAACAAAGTATTTTTCTGCCTCTTGTACAGCTGCTGTTAAAGCTTTCAAGGATGCAAGAAAGAACCCAGACAAAGCCACTCCTATGAAAAAGGGTCAGTCAGAAGAAGAGCCTAAATCAGCCCAACATTCCAATAGCAACTTGGATGACCAAGCTTCTAAGCAGCCTCGAAAACAGCAAGAATGTGAACACAAAATAAAACCAGGCCTGAAAATAGAAACTGACAAGGTGGTTGAAGAGATCTGTGAGAGTGAATCTGGACAGAAAACTGTGGAAATGGAGAGGGCATATACTCCAGAAGAACCTTCATCTCAGGCAGTAGAAATGCAAACAGTTACTCAGAACAAAACAGGAAAGAAACTTAACTGTCAAAAAAGGAAAGAAAATATGAGTATAAACAAATTAAATGCAATAAAAGAAATGATTGATGATAGTGACCAAGAGCATCCCAATGAAAAGGAATACTTTGATGATAGTACTGAAGAGAGGTTTTATAATGAGTCATCAGATTCTGACAGTGACAGCAATGATGATTTCTTCATTGGCAAAGTGAAAAAAAAGAAAAAAGTAGCAGTGGTTAATTTTTCTTCAACAAAAGAAAAAGGTAGTGTTCAGAAAAATGTAATGAAGAGAGAAAAGACTGCAGTGTCTGGGACAGCACAAGATTTGATCATGGAAGAGAGAAAGCCACTTGCAAAAGCAAGCAAGCTGGAGTCAGTATTCTGCAGTTCTTTGTCTACCACCAATCAGAAACCTCAGAACAGAAGGTAAACCTTTACCCCGTGTTATGTTCTCCATTCTCTTCCTCCTTCACGGTAATGGAAATGTTTGTGATTTGTAGTAGTTGTCCTTACTAAACAAAGAGAACTTCAGCCCATTAAACCTTAGAACATTTTCACAGAAACTACTCTATAGTATTCTTAAGCTTCCTTGACAATACATATTTTTAATATTCACATTTAGGCATAGGATTCCTAACTAGATCTACACCCAAATTCAATCACTTCCGAATATTTTTCTTTCTACTTCTTTATTAACATGGGTGGAGCAGTATTAAAGAAGCTTTCATGTTATGTTTAAAAAGTTATTGCATGAGTGTTTTGGTGATGATGATTCTTTATTCACAGGTGTTTGCAATCTTATAATTTTATTGAAAAAATCTGAATTTCTCTTTCTGTTTTTAGAAATACTAAAGACCAGTCTTTCAAAAATGAAAGAACAGGTATGTATTACTTAACCTGGTAAAATTAGGAGAGAAAAAAACATTTTGAAATTTTGTTGTCTCTGCAGTCTATTCATGATGGGATGTATTTGTTTCTTTTCAAGTTTGTGGCACATATTTTAACATTTGTTGTTAAAGTGGTCAAACCCTTCAGCTTTCATTTTAATCTGTGGATATTGTCTTCTATTTTCTATTTTCTCATATTAGAAATACTTAACATGAGGTTTGTACTGGAAAGTGCTTTTCTGTCTATCAAGCAGTTAACATTACTTGTGCACAGGTAAAGGTACCAGATAGTTCTATGTAACTAGTACCTTATTTCATAAGTAATTCCTTCAATAGCTCCTGAATATGGAATATTTTATCTCATTTATGTTCTGTGATACCATTTTGGAGTTCATTGGATTGAGGATATAATTCCAGTCATATTGAGTTACATTGTGTAGCAGTCATTGGTTTATTATGAAAAAAAAAGTTTAGAATGTGCTGAATGTTTGTCTGCACAAATTTTGAGTGTAGTCAGTATTAATAAATCCTAACTATCTGCAGTCTACCGAATGGCAATTTACCAGGCTGCTAGATGAAGTCTTGTTGTGAATAATATTCAGATGACTCTATTCTCCATGGCTCATTATGATATTTTTGAAAATACCTGCAATCCCAGGATAGTTTGCGTACTTTTATGAAGGCTCATGATGTAGTTAATGTTTTGTTTTGTACTTGCACAGGTTTTCTTAAAAATGAAACAAAGCTCAAGAAGAAACCATTTGCAAAAGCTTCAGGGGGTATTAAATGCAATGATAAGAAAGCAGTTTCGGAGCAGCCTCTTCATCCTTCATGGGAAGCGAGCAGGAGACGCAGAGAGCAAATGTCTCAAATTACAGCATTCCAGGGGAAAAAGATTAAATTTGATGACTAGACTATATGTAAATGGAGGTTCAAAGAAAAATTTTTTTGCAACTGCTCTTTGAACATCTTTGTTGTACTGTCCATATCCTTTGCAACCTATAAAATTGCAGCTGGTATTATTTACCATCTTAAAATATCAAGATTGTTTAATTCATTCTGTGTGCTGTCTGTTGATTAATGTAGTGGCCATTTGGTGTTGGTTCCTAAGTCCCATTATGTACTGCCACCATTCATGAAATATACCCTCAGGTGAATAAAGGGTTTTTTGGAACATAGTTTGTGCTCTGCAGGAATAGTACAGATTCTTTGAAGGGGGATTTGGAAGGGTTTTTTGTATGTAAAAAAATGTATTTTATATGAGAATTTGTTTGTTAAAAGAAAGGTTCTATATATTATCTCAACTGAAACAAAGTAAAAGATTTTTAAACTTGAAGAGACTTCATAAATTCATCAGTGTATCAGGTAACTGGAAAAGTCAGTCGGTTGAGAGCATAATATGAAAATTTCTGGAGATAATAAAATATGCTTTTAAATTGTGATCTCTGTCCTCTGATTATACTGCCAATTTGAAGAAATGAAAAGGTGTCTTTAATACTTTGTTCTGGTAGATTTGTCTGGATTCTTCAACCTGTGTGTCTTGCACTTTCTGAAAGAATGTGAAAACCTGGAAGAATTTTTTGCACTAAGAAACATCTGACTGTTGAGTGCCAGTCTGACATTGGGAGTTCATCTGATTGGGATATGACAAAAAAAGTTAATTAAATACTTCTTCAGGTGCTTTTCATACTACCTCATTGAAAGAAATTCTGAACATGTAATTAATCTTTAATAGTGTTGTTTATTTAAATATAGTTACCTTTCATTATCAAATTAATTAATAAACTTGGTATATGACTGGATTGTACTATTCATGTAGCATTTTGAGATGCCTGAGGATAGCCCTGCATCACCCCAAATGCCCATCTAACCTAGTATCTTTGAAAGTAGTCAAAGGGATGCTTTAAGGATAGAGGGAGCACACGAGGATACATCATGCATCATCCATCTCTTCAAACTTCCAGTTTCACAGCTGTTGGGGGTTGATTCTTTTCCTTTTCTTCTGTGGAGTTTTTCCCATTGTTACGCTAAGTATTTGTGGCTACACCTTAGCTCAGATAGCTAGGGTAACAGTTTCTCTCGCAGGGGGTGGGGACAGGGGGAATCCCGGAAAGGGAGGTGGGGCAGGGGCCCGGCCTCGCTCTCTCGCTCGCTCGTGGAGCCGGAGGAAGGCGGCCGGTGCGGCTACCTACCACACTTCCCGCAATCCCAACGCCGGGAGCCGCGTTCCCTGCTGTCGGACATCGTACTGCTGCCTTCCCGCTTCATCCTACTACCTCCGGGCACTCTGCCGAGCACCACGACTGACACCGTGAGGAGGGAGTCTCCCCTCCATCCCCCTCTCACACCTGGGCCGCCGCCGCCGCCATCACCCAGCCCCCTTCAGCTGCACGGGACCTGCCCTGCCCACACAGCACCGGGAACTGAGCGCAGAGAGAGAGGGCCTGTGGCCAGAGGGACTCGAACTGAGCTGTACTGTTCTGTTTTGTTGTCAGTCTTTATAGCTGTTGTTGTTTCTGCTGTTTGCCTTGTTAGATATATTAGTAAAGAAGTTATTCCTATCCCCGTATCTTCTGCCTGAAAGCCTCTGATTCCAAAATTATAATAATTGGAAAGGAGGGGGTTGCACTCGCCATGTCAGGGAAGGGGCTCTTGCCTTTTCTTAGCAAATACCTGTCTTTCAAACCAAGGCAACAGCTTAATGACATCTTGTGATATTGTAGCTTATGGTGTTTAATAATCCCTTTATCAATTTCCTTTCTTCAGATTTGTCTGCTCTTAATCCCTGCAAATTTTTAGAATATGTAATCCCTTAAGGTGTAGATGGCCTTCCTACATATTGCAGACTGAAAAAACCCAGTCTTTTTCTGTGTCCCAGCCAAAGCCAGCAGGCTCCTGGGCTGCATTAGAAAATGTTGCCAGCAGTATGAGGATCTTGATCCTGGACTAAGCACAGGTAATGCTGCATTATACATGTCCCATCTTGTGTTAAGTTCTTGAAGACTAAACCTTAAAGTTGGTCTATTCTGTATTAATATTGAGGCATGGTTTGCCCCATTTAGGCTTTATTTTCTATATACTGAACAAATGTCAATATATGTAATACTGTATTTAATGGCATTGTCTCCCAGAGGAATGAGAAATTCAAACAACCTTCCATTTCAAAGTGGGTTTGTTGCTGTTATTTTCACTGTAAAGTATGGAACAGTATTTAAGGCCAGAAGTTTCAAAATAAAGCAAGAAATGTGTTTACTGTGGTTTTCTAGGGTTATATTTCACAGAAAAAGCTATGTATTTAACCTGCTTTCTACAAACTTCAATATTTTCAGATGCATATTTTAATCCTTAAAGCTTTAAATAAAATAAATAAATAAATCCTAGAAGAATGCCACACCAAACAAAGGTTTGGTATGTGACTTCACTGCTTGCAGAGTAAGGCAAGAGAAATGTCTTTTGGTAGATGTCATCAGCTGTAAACAATTTTTCATGGATAGATCACCTTTCTTTTAGCAGATGAGTACCCTATTTAAGGATCAAAAACCTAAGGATTGCAAATAGTTTGGAAAAAAGCCCTCAAGACTCTAAGGGAGCCAATGTTGTAAAGTACTTTTTTGCATGTGCTTAAAAGATCTCAGAGTATTGGTTTATCTTGGCAGTTGAGCAAGTTTCTTACTGCATAATTGCAGCTGTAATTTGTGGCCACAGAATTCTCCCTGAAGGAAGCCTGACTTATCAAAACATCCCATCCCTTTTTTTCTTCAAAAATACTTATGAGCTCTTACTTTAAAGAAAAGAAAAAAGATAATATACACTGAATATGAATGAAAGAAGAGAGATTAGGATACTGGCATTACTTCATATTTTAATGGGTTACTGCTACTTTCTGCTGGTGCTTAAGTGACTCCCCTGGATCGCAGCCTTAGTACATTATACAAATGAGTAGTGATGGTGGAGGCTTGATAATATCTCTTACGTGTAACTGGGCAATTTATTTGTGAACTGGTAGACCAAGTGAACTTGCCTGGAGGTTGTTGATAAAGTTTAGAATGTTTTCACTTCATTGTAACAACATAACATGTTCAGCATATACGTGATTTTAACGTAATTCACATCTGTATCACTGTTAGATAGAGACCTCTCACAAAGTATTACCAATTTATTTTTATAGTGACACGGGAAGTTATTTCTTTCTGTGATGATTAAATTTTATAATGTTGAGAGCCATGCTTTTCAGTTCAGCACCACACCAAAGAATAAATATCTTTAGCCAGGTACATACTGTCAGATACTACTAGGCTGCTCCAAGTGCACAATTTTTTTCACTTCAGGTTATGAACAGCACAACAACGAATCTCAGATTTTGCAGTATCTTTTAAGACAGTCATCACTAGTTTAAATGTGAGTGGCTTTTTTTAATAGCAAACAGGCATATTATTGATGAGACCATTTTGTAGACTTTCAAACAGGCATAAATTTTTCTTTAATCAGTTTTTATGGAATTATTAGATCAGGAAAAATGGGCTTGAATGAAAATTCAGTTACAGCAATACATTCTTGAGTGAAAGTGTTCAGCTGCTCTGTGAATGCAGACTGGTAGTAGATCGTTTTGTGATACTAGGCAGGTGATCTAATATAAAAATGAGATAGCAGAATGGGGATAGAAGGTACTTGCGAACGGGGAGATGCTTTATTTTGAATAGATTTGAATATACTTTCTGCAATTATAATATGCAATTTTTACTGTAGTTTTGTATTTTCACAGATTCTGATCCACTCCAGGTTCTATGCTCTAGGAATAGAACTTGGAGAAATTCTCATTTTGAAGCTCTTAGCTCTAATAAGTAGTAGGGTAGGAAATACTTTAAATAGAGAGACATTACACAAAGCGGGTTATATCTGAAATAATTCTACATTTATTTTATGAATTCTAAAAGATATTACATTGGCTTTGTCTCCATTTATGTGAAGCCAGGAGTGCCAATTAGTTGAAATTTAAATGTTTGACAACTTATTAGAACAAATCTCCAAGATTTTTAACCATGCTTTTCTGTAATAGTCCTTCAGTGAAGGGACAAGAGATACTTCACAACTCAGACTGTTTCATCAGTTTAGCATACAGATTGAAGAGGCAGCAGGACACTGGCTTGTACATAGAGGATGTAAATAACAGGATAAAATGTGCTTGGAGTAACTGCATGTTTAATACGTTAGTCAATTTCTAGAGTACATAGACTTCCTACCATGTACTGCTCAAATGTTGTCTCTGTGAAGGCATAGTTTTTGGAGCAGAAATTCTGAAAGTGCTTCGTAAGTTCCTGTTTGTACCGAGAGAGGTATGGTAAGGAAATTGCATGTCCACGTGAACCGTATGCCTCCTCCTGTTAAGCCTTGACACGTTAATTCTTTGTGCAGTATGAGGGGTAATTTATCATGCCTTGAAATTTTTTATTTCTTGTTTCTACCTTGACATTTTTTCTGAGACCATGTCAGCAATCCAGAACTTTCTTAATTTTCACATAGACATAACAACCTTAACTGAAGCCTTCTCACTGAGAGATGGATCTGTCCTGTGCAGTAAGTGTAATACTTCAACAAGTAGAACGCTTGAAACATTTTATTCAAGTCATTTTCACATAAACTTGCAACCATAATACGGGCATGTAACACAAGAATATGAAAGTGCAATGAAGAATACAAAGCTAGTGCCTGAATATTATAAATTAGAGCTCTTCAGATAAAGATGCAAAGTTACTGAAATTAAGACTCCTTGAAAAAAAGTGAAGGAAATTATGAGAAGTCTTCAAGAAAGTTGCAAAAACAAGTGGCATTTCACTGTATCTGTAGCATTTAGTTGCATAATAAAAACCTCCCAACTACATACTCTTTGGTTTAAATTCAAGTTAAAATCTTTCAGCACCTTTTAGGATTTGGAGGAAATGAAAATGCCTTTTTGGCATAAATGTGAGACACAGGATAAACCACCTTTCAATGTCTCATTTATGAAAACCACCCTGCTGGTTTTGAATGAGCACACTGCCAACAATGCATGAATGACAATAGGAAGGTACACTTGATATGTGCATTCATTCTGGAGCAGAGGAAAAAAACAAAATGAGTAAACTTCCTAACACAAAAACGTCATCTACACAGTATTTTGGTGACCAGTCTGTAATTTTTGTTACACTTTTGTCTAGAAATACACAAATATCAAATGTATTTCAGGATTAAAAAAAAATATATAACAAACCCTTCCTCTAATGAGCCTGACACGCATTATGTTCCTTACGTGCAATTCTTAAATAAAGATTTGAAATGTGGGAGGTTATTGTTTCACACACATTTGTACATTCTGGATTTTCAGAAGAAATTTGAGCAAATTCTTAGTAGGAATCTCACAAAATTTAAATCTGGTTTTGCTCCCACTGAGACCAATATCAATATGCTTTTCAAAGATAAGGGAATAAGCCCTATGTCTGGTAAAATGGAATCCAAATATAATTTGCTGTAAAAATAAAAGCTCTTATCAAAACAATTTTTAAAAATGCTTTTGAACAAAAATGCACATAATCCCAAAAACATATTCCAGTATGCAAAAAGTAAGGTGTCAAATCTGCAGAGCCAAGATACTAAAAATATTGGTTGGCGCTCCCCTATTTAGAACTACTTCTACACATGCTATATAATAAACTCTTCTACTTCTACTGTGTTGTGATTTACTATAGATAGACAGGGTTAAAGTCACATTCCTTCATTTTTTTAATCCTAAAATCCCTTGTTTTTCTGTTCACGTCTTAGGCAATTTTTGTGCTATTGTACATCAATGTCATGTTGCTTAACACACATTTCAAAACAAATACAATATTTTGCTACGGAAAAAAAAGCTACATTTTCGTAGCTCCAGTATCCCCAATATTCAAAGTTACAGCATTCAACACCTTTCCAAACGAGGCCATTCCCACTTGTTGCACCTCCACAGATGCTCCAGGCCCTCCGGCTCCTTGCTGACTTCAGTGGAGTTCTGCAAGTAGTTTGGGCACAGACGTGTGAGCAGGTGAGAGTGTCATGAGCGAGGGGCTCCCCACTTCCTGTGGCTGCTCCGTCTCCGGTTAGTGCTCTCGTATCCCACATCCAGCATCAGGCACAATGAGGTACAAGCACACGACCTCTTCCCAGAAAGCAGCCCATGCCCACAGCCTGGCTTCCATTCAGTAGCTTTTGTGTCCATTGCCCAAGCTGCTCTCAGGACTTTGACCCCAGTTTTGACCTAAGTCTATAGAAAGGTGAATGCGCTTGCATCCCTTAACACCTCTTAAACTTAAAAAATTTTTGGGCTGAGATTTCAGAAGCCTAGACTTTAAACAGGCCCTCGTTTTTGCAGATGTATGTAACAAAGGGTTTTCTCACAAATCGAGTTTCCAAATTTTGCTTCTGTTCATTGCCCATACCAGTTACAGATTGCTAAAATGGATCTTGCAGCAAACAGAAAGGGACCTGCAGGTTTAAATTATATAATTCTGCACCCTCTCCCACTGGTGGGTAGTAATCACCAGGTTGCTGGTTCTCAGATTTTTTTTAAGTTCTAATTGTGCAAATTTGTAACCAAGTTATGATTAAGGTGTAAATAAATAAATGTTCTAAAGAACAGCTGATCCTTGAAGGATATTATGGTAATTCAGCAAACTTCCAAAATAAATCCATAGGGTTCTAATGCATAAAATATATTTCCAAATACTGCCTGAAGTATTCTCAATAGTGATAAAACCTTTCCGTACTCCTCAAATTTTTCATTTTTAACGATATTGAATAGCACATTTTTTTCCTTTTTTTTTTTTAATTTATTGAGCTTCCAGTATTAGGTGTTTTGAAATGCTGATCAAATTTAATGAATACCAATCAATATTTGTAGGTCCCATTGTTCCAAAAGTAGATTCTTCATTTTACATGATCAGAAATCTTCTGAAAAAAAACCACCAGATCCCCTTGTGATATGTCATTTCACAGTTTAAAACAAAAATCACAGCTACTGTAGCTTACAGCAGGGTGCACTGCAAAAGCAAAATAATTTGGGGATGGGAGGAGGAGTAGTATACCCAGCACCAGTTAAGCAGTTCAGCAAAAACATTAATTTGCGCTGGAAGTTTTTCCCCTTAACAATGTTGCATTTGGTTCCTGAACAGCATAAAGTAGGATGTTAAATACACTGACTTTTGCTCTTCCTCTCTATATAGTATATTTTCAACTTTGTTATTTTGACTACTGAGATACACATTTTAAAGTCAACTACAGTACTTAAGGGGGAAGCAGGTAGTAGGTTTTCTTCACGCTAAAAATACTCTGTAAGATATTCTGACCTACTTCTGTTTGTGGTGCCACCTGAGTTAATTGCCTATATTATTTTGATAGTTAACCTGCTCAAGTTGGATGTTTTTTCACAGATGACCACATCAGGGACTCTTCATCATCTCCAAGAGCCCATTTCTTGACAGGTTTTTTTTAATCCACATCAAGTTTGCAGAAGTTTTTTAGAAGTCCCACCTTGAAAAATTTCATGAACATATAAAGGTGAGTAAGCTTTTTAATTAATTTTCACAGATGAAAGGTGTATTTCAAACCCCCATCTGTTTTTCACTTAAGAAAATGGAAAAACTTCTAATGTATTAAAAATGTAAACATAACTTTTCTTTCAGGGGTATAACTGATATATATAATATATATGTATTTCTCTGCTATGTGTTAATATTCCTTGAAAACTGAACATACTCTTTCGTATCAATGTGTCCTAGCAAGAATTTTAATGGTACTGTATCATTACTCTTAATCTGTTTTTCATTATGGTATTTTCTGAGATAGCTGACATTAGTACTTTCTCTTGAGTTTAATTCATTTTGCATACATTTTTTCCTACCTTTTAAAATACGTTCAACTCATTCACCAGTAATATTCCCGCTGAAGTCTATTATCATGTAAACTCCAAATTTGAAGGAGCTAAGAAATGGTCCTGTGTTTTTATGAATGAGTTAGATTATCAAAATTTAAAATATCTCTACATGAAGCACCAGTTTCACACATTTCAATATCAATACAAGTAATGCCAATTTAGATTCTTAAAATCCAGTTAAGTTTTGATTGAGAAGCAGCAGAAGTGCTTCAAAGTCACATAAGGTGTGTGGGAGTATCTGTGTATGTTCTGTAGTTTTGTCTCTATAGTGTTTGCATCCTAGTGAAGTTTGTATAATGATACTTCAGTTCCAAACATTTGGCACCATCTCATCCATTTCTTGCATCTTTCTCAGTATCTGTTGAAAAAGGAGAAATAATTTTATGCAGAGGAGCAGGCACGCACACGAAGAGGAACTGCTGAATATCCACTTGTCAGCTTGAAAGCACAGGTCAGCAGTAACAGACATTTTGTTTCCAAGCCCTGCATGAATATGTACCTGAGAGAGATATGAAGTATGGTGTGCATCTATACATCTGTACATACATATGTGGGGTGTCAGCCTGGAGGAGAGGAGGCTGAGGGGGGATCTCGTCACTCTCTACAACTCCCCAAGAGGAGGGCGTGGTGAAGGCTGGGTTGGTCTCTTCTCCCATGTAACCAGTGAGACAGGACGAGAGAAAATGGCCTCAAGGGGTAGTTTAGATGCGAAATCAGGGGAAACTTTTTCACATAAAGGGCTGTAAAGTGTTAGAGCAGAATACCCAGGGAAGTCGTAGGGTCGCCATTCCTGGAAGTGTTCAGAGGCCGTATGAATTTGGCACTTTGGAACATGGCTTAATGGTGAGCATGGTGGTGATCCGAGGTTGGTGGCTGGACTCCATGATCTAAAAGGTCTTTTCCAACCTTAACTATTCTATTATTCTATGTACTCAGTAACTCTTTCAGAGGTAAGATGGGGAGACTAGAAGTTAAAAGCGTGAAACATAAGTTTGCCTCATTTAACCACTGATTTCCTAATGCAAAGTGAGGAATGAATATTTTACAGGTTAATTAAGCATGTCACATTAATTCAGTCTATTTGTGTCACTGATACTGTTATAGAAGACTACACTGATCATCTCTTTCACTTTTCATTTACTGCTCTGGAATTTGTTTCATATGAACCTCTATACAATGTTAATACTCACTCCTCATACAATCCAAATGAAGACTCTTGATAAATATTTCATACAAACAACTAACACTGTTCTGAGAACTGCTTAACTCTGTGTTACAGAAGACTGCTTTTTCTCTGTCTGTTTTACAGATACTAAGGTACAGTAGATCTACCATGAGGACATTTATTAAACGAATTTGCCTTTTTGGAGGAAAAAATGTAAGAAATGCAAAATTGTGGTATTGTTTTCACTTTTAAAGAGCAAAACTGTAAATGGAGGGTGTGTGAAAGAACTGTTCCAGGGTGGGTGGCTGCTGTGTAAGCAGGAGCAGCAAAGTAACATGCACGTGTGGGATTTTGCAGAATGTCTTAAAGAGCGCTGTAGCTGCTCAGTTGTGTGTGGGTGATGTAAAAGGGTATTGAATAATCCTAGAAAGGTCCTAGTGCAAGTACAAAGAAGGTGTGTGAGCCAGAGGTCATTATCTAGCAGACCAGAGAGGAGCAGCAGGTTTGAAAATGTTACATATTCCAACATCACATTTTGCAAGGGCAGAATGCCCACAAATTTTAGAATTCCCAAAATCCACAAAACAAAGTGCTAAGAGCAGGGCACAGTGACAGAAGAAGCAGCAGTGGGGAGGCACTCACGGTGAAATTGTGCAGCCAGAGGCATAGGCGTGGTGGCCCGTGTAGCGGATGTCACAGCGGACTATGTTGTTGGAGTAATCGGATTCAGGCACCAGGTAGCTGGGGTTTACACTCACCTGGAGGGGAGAAAACACAGTGCTGTCTACTGCCATGTCTCAGTTGGTAACTTACAAGCCAAAGGATGTATGCAAATGTAAATAGAAGAAAAAAATAACTCCCAAAAAAACCCAAACCTCCCCATTCCCAATACACTTACCTTCAGAATGTAATTTCCAGGTTTTACATCAGTAATATCAATCCACTGGCAATCTATGTCAGCATTGTAAGTGTCGTAGCAGCCAGGGCTCAGACCCTTAAGAATGAAGTTAAGATGGATGTAAAAAACCACTAATCTTTAGAAAAAGTGACATTCTAGACATTAGGGATACTCAGACTGAAGTTCACTTAACTATCACAGTTCACTTAGAAAATTAACTTAGAAAATAGTTCTTATTTTTAGTTGGCATTTTATTTGTGTGTCTAAACTAGAACACCTGAGTCTAATGCACCACTTTTATAGACTGTCCGTTATTACTAGTGGATAAAAAACACCTATAATATTGACAGTTGTTCATCTGTGAGGTATCTGTATTTTCCTACAATAACTTGTTACAGTTCTCCTTTTCTCTAAAAACTGTTGATGTTGTTATTTCCTGTTCTTTACATTTCCTGTTCTTTACGTAAGATCAGAATACAATAAAAATTGACCAAAGACTGGACGTAAATATCTGTAAATGTCGAGTGAATATCTTCTTGAGGTCATGAGTACAGATAGACTTGATCACCATGTTGGAATCTCTCTCTACCCTTAGGAATGAAGCAACTTTTTGCTATGGATGTAATCTGTCCAAGTGCCATCTTTGAACAGTAGAGTTAAGGGCCATTTTCACATTGAGCTTTACATGGAAATGGTGTCTCTTCAGGCAAACAGTGACATGAGAATCTGGGGGAACTGAAAATGTAGCCTTTATTCCAGATACATCTTTCTGAAAAAATCTTTGTTGTTAGGAATATTATTAAGAATCCCCACATATGAATGTTTCAGTGGATCAAATCTAGTGCCTTTAGCTGTGGCCAATACAGATTGCTCCAGGCAGAGCTGATCTGTTCTGGCAACACACAGAGTGCAGAAAACCCAAGTCCTGCAGGAATTCCCTCTTGACCCAGCTGGTGATCAGTTCAGACTCTCGCATATTTGTGCCAAGTCTGAGGCTGGAGGAAAGTTTTACAGTCCAATTACAAACCCCTGAAATATGGGCTTCCAGTGGAAATGCTGACACAGCCATTGATTCTCGTGACACAAATACTCCAGCTGTAAAATATGTATGTTCCTTAGTTAGATGTCATAGTCTACAGAAGTAGCAAAGGTATTTATAAAACCTCTTCAAAGCCTCTATGTATTGCAGATCATTCATTATAGTTAAAATTCAAATGTGGACACGTCAGCCAGTGAAACATAGCTGTCATTTCTCTGTGACAGAATAACTACCTTCTAGATTAAAAGCTGCAGAATAAGGGATACAAGTTTATGTGTACGTATGGCCACAGTGAGTTAAACCACAGATCCATCAAACCTCAGTGTCACGTCTCTGACAGTGGTCAGCAGCAGATGCTTAACGAGAAAAGAACATAAGGAATAGGACGTGTAATGTCAGGCAAATTCCTTCCACCAGGCATTTAACTGTATTTAAGGCATGGGGTACCGTCAGATTTTTGTGTTTAATAACATCCATTTCTTTGTCTAAATTCTTCTTGGGCCCATGGGGATTTTGATTTCTGCAACATCCAATGGCAAGGAATTTAACACTTCATTTATGTATCCAAAGAGCACTCCTCTCTGTTTTAAAGCTGTTGCCTCACACGTCTTAAGTCCATATATTGTCAGAAACATCAACAATTGTTGGTAAATATCAGTAATTTCCTCTTTCAATCCACAACCAATCAAGTTTTGGTCTTTCTTCCGGTTTTCCAAATGGAATAGTCAATGACATCTCTTAGCCATACACTGCTGATTAACCTTGTTCTGCTGGGGTTGGCTGGTTAGGATTTTTTAACCTTTTCTTTAGCAGTTCTGAGAGGTGGTGATGCAATATTCAAGGATTTGTCTATCCTAACGGTATGTTCCATTTCCCATGTTCCCCTAACAAGCCCTGGCACCTGGCTTTACGTTTGTACATGGTCCATCATAACATCCACACAGCTGCCATTCTCTTTAACTGCATCCTGCTGTACAGACACAGAACAATACTCTGAGAATTCTATGCCAGACTGCCAGCCAGCAGCTGCAGGCGTTAATGGAATCCAGCATCTTACAGCTCGAGACTCCTCAAGGGAGGAAATACCAGCTATGAACTCTGGCACCAGCCTGGGATGTCAGTTTGGGGAGACGAGCATTGGAACAGCTTCTTTACTGGCTGTCCTGGGTGCCTCTTAGCAAGCCTGACCAGTCCTACTGCCATGAGAACTCATGGTCTGTTTTAATATAGTTCAGTTACCAGTGGTGCTACTACTGGTGTCACTGCCCTTTGGTAAGAAACCCACAGTTAACAGCACATGGGTGAATTATCAGTCTCCAGGTTAGTATCCTGGTCTCTGTAATGGGGAATTCCAGAAGCTAATTAGGGCATCAGCTAATTTAGGGCATCAGGTGACTGGCAGTTACCCAAATACAAACTAGGGAGAGGAAAGACACTTGGTTGTCTCCAAAGCAGCTCCTACCTGTGTGTGTGCTGTACATGCATACCGCCTGTAATATCCATAATCACAGGAAGTATCTTCAAGGCAGAAACTTGCTTTATGTCCTTCAGCTACTTTTCTATGTGAGCTTGCATCCAACAAGTCATAGTGGCTGAATTCATCCATGCTGTGATAATGTCTGTTAAACCATAGATAGATTATTAGAGATGGATCAGACCTAATCAATAACATTTGCACATTCCTATTTGATCTACATACTGTTAAATCTGGACAAATTTTATTTACTACCCAAAACTTGTGTGTTAGTATACTCTCCTACTACTGACACTCAATTATTTTCATTAATCTAATTTTCAAGTACTACATGTCATCATCTCTAAATAAATAACAAGTTTTAATTTGGTACAGGAAAGATTCCATAGCAGCACTGTTTTTCCAAAATTTTCTGTTTCACCTCTTTTCCAATAACAAGACCAAGTATTGAGTAGTTCATATTTGAATTTAACATCTTACAAGTGACTTTAACCAGAGTTTTGCTAGGAATGCTTACCTGACATACTATAAATTCCATGGAAGTTTGCTACTTGCTAGCAAAAGCCCAGCAATTTGGTTTCACATTTCCACGGCCTTCAGACAATGCAACACATTTGTAACATTGGTGAAGACAAAATCTGCATAAAGAAATCAGCTTCTATGTACAGGCAGTGCAGATTTCATTCAATATCAACTATTTTTACAGATTATACTTAATGCTCTCTCTATTTCAGAAGTGTGTATGCTTTTGATTTGGGCAAAGTGATGTATTTTTCTTGCTTTCACACAAAGTGACTTCTAGCTCTTACTGTGGAGTTTTAACACCTCACATTCTTGTAATTTCACTTTTTCCGAATGTGTGGGAAAATAAACTTGTCTTTTTTACCTGCACTATGTCATTGCAGCATTTGGCTGCCATTACTTTTGAATGCTTTCAGCTCACGAAATATATGAAAAAGGCGTAATTAAACAAAATTCAAATGTATTGGAAAAACAAAGCAGCACTGGAGCCTCACGAGCGGGCACATCCAGAACACTGAAACAGGTGCACAGATGATGACGACTAACACTGAGGTCTGATGGCTAGCCAAAGTAATTGGCAGTTAGAGTTCATTTCCAAATGAGTTTGCTTCACTGTTATGGAAATGATCATGAGAGATGCATTTTTTGTAGGCAGTGTATTTTCTGTCCAAGAACTGAATCAACATCAGAGACACTTTGCATCTGGACAGTGATAGCTGGACAGTGATAGTATTGTGGCACAGTAAGAAACTATTTTTCTACAAATGGAAAACTTCAACTGCTCTCTACCCATTTCATCCATTTATGCAGTTGTTCATATGCATCCTAGCATGCAGTTTGTAAGCGTGAGGGTTGGGGATTTTTGTTATTGGTGAAGATTTTTTTCAGGGATAGAGGTTAACTAAAGCATTTGTGGAGGCTTTTTTGTTAGGTTTGATTTAGTTTTAGCTTTTTGATGGTTGCAAGATTTATAAACTGATGAGTCTTTTTTGAAAGAGTTTGTTCTAATGATACAGATTTTCATTCAACGCCTAAAACCTCTGAGCCTAGAGAGAAGTATTCCATTGGCTCAGAGGCCTTCAGATCAAGCCCACATTGTATGCCATTTTTAAAAGAGATTAAGTTATCATTTATGCACCTGTAGCAGCAGAGTTGTATTTTAAGTAAGGTGGAAGTAAGTATTCTGAGTAGTTAGTTCTAGTATTTTATAACTGCTCCCGCTGAGAAGTAGTAAAAATTGGAACAAACCTGCAAACTCCTGCCATATGAGTTTTCTGAAAAGGTACAGGTTTGCAGTGTTACCTCCTCCCAAAATGTTGAAAATGTTCTTGCTGTGTTTCCATTGCTGTGTTTCCAGCATATATACTATTTCTAGAGCATGCTGCTATGTCAAAATATCATCATATATATATATAGAGAATATTATTGATAATGGGATCAGTCAACTCAGTAGCTTTCCTTTTCCAAATTGATCAGACCATTCCTTGTGAAGAACTAGTTCATTAAATTCAGCTCAAGAAGTATGGGTCACTGTTGAAAATGACCCATTTTAGTAACACATTATTATAGGGTTATTATAGGGAATATGCTAGTAAATGTACATTTTAGGGTTTCTATTTATTTTAACGTGGTTGGGACTTCTATTTACTGATTACACTTAAATGTAAGTGGACTACATGTGAAATAAAATTACAAAGTGCTACTGTCAAACCTCATTTCAGACTGGTATTTATATTTAATCTACACATTGGAAGAGTTTCTACATATGGATAAGCTTTGTATCCATCTTTGTTTCATGTGTCTGTATAAAGAGTAATTACCACAACATAAAATTAATCAGACAGTAAAAGGCTAAAGTTTCCCCATGGTTTCTCTCTGCTTCACTTCATTTTTTGAAAATGTCCCCTTATAAGTGACAATTTGTTAGTGAAAAGCATAATTATAAGATGCAAACTGAGCACTTCACTCACTGGTGACAGCTGTGCCATTCCCATGAATAACGGGGTCTGCTGGGCAGAAAATCCGATGTGCCTTGATTTTTCACTCTTTGGGGGAATCTCAGGAGCACCCTATTGTCATAGTCTCTAACATCTGCTCGATAAGCTGAACTGCAATGATGCAAATCAAATGAAACAAAGGAAAAAGCCATAAATATGCAAGAAATACTTTGGAAAATGCTCTATATTGTCTCAGAAGTAACTAATAGCAGAGATCTTTTCAGGCCCCGTAAGCCTCATCCATTGGAGATTCACACAGGAGTTCCATATGGTGTGGAAATGCCTGGTGTCAGACCAAGACCTGAGTAAGATTCAGATCTGGTTTTAATTTTATAAACGGAAGTTTGACTACTGCCTGACTCTGTCCATGAGAAGATCACTGTTGAGCTGTAAAATTACTCTGGTACCAAAAAACATAATTTTATTAGTTGCTGTTAACCAAAATAACTCCCAGTGTACGCAAAATCACACAACAGATGTTTGATTCCGTTCTAAAAAAACCCTAACATGTATATGAATCAGGCTGTGTTTTCCTTTTTATATTATCTACACTCTTTTAAATGCTGGAATATTTTAATCAACTAATAGCCATCAAGAACACTTCAATGAGTCTTCACTGTGAAGCTAGCAAAAAAAATACTGCTTATGTCATGTTTTCTTTTTTCTGCAAGTGAAGAGCAAGCATGACCCTGAAACAGAATGACAAAAATTAATTATGCTGGTAAATAAATAAATCTGTTTTGCATGATAAGGTATCAAACAAGTTAAAATGGTTAAAAACAGCCGTATTGATTTCTTTCCAAACAAAACAGGAAAAATCCCTCTTTGCCAACTGGACAAGACCTAACTTCATAACAAAGCTGTTATTTCAACCCCTTGAGAGACTCTGAAACACTTTTCAGGGGGATTTTAGCTTTAGGAGACATTAAAAGGCATAGGCCCAGAAACAATTAGCTTATTATAATCTTAATAGTAAATTGTGCTGGTTAAGAATAGGATTTTTGTTGTTTGGTTTTTGTTTTTTTTTTTAATGAAGTAACGTATGATCTTGTGGGAGTAGAGGAGGGAGATGAAAATCAACAGATTGCAGTGGTTTTCCAGGTTCCTCCATTTCACAAAATTCAGAAATGTTCAAGTGAGCCTGACAATAGAAACATGTAATACAACTTTTCACAGCATGTAGGTTCTTCAGGAGATCTGCAGCTTGTCTCTCTAATATGCCAGGACTGCTTTCTGATGCGCATACTCTACTATCAACCACAAACTTAGGAGGAGCTAACAAAGGGCCGTTTTTCCTTGACCCCTCCAGCCTCACCCTTCTTCATTCTTCACCGTGTTCACAGGTGGCAACACGAGCACGGCAACCCACAGCAAATGGGCAAAATCTTGGGATGATGCCTACCTTGCCAAGCAGTTCTCCTCGGCAGCGCATCTCAAGTTATACATGGACATCCTCTGAACGTATGTGGACGCCTGGATGTAATAGGGATCCGGGACTAAGTCAGGGAGACCTGCAGTTCATCAAACCAACCACATAACAGCAAGATCAACCCAGGACACGTTTGCAAATATTTGGCTACCATCCCAGTCGTTAGGAGCTGTCGGACCCCTGCTCTCCGTTAAGCTCGCATTCCCCTTTTCTCAGGCTTGTCCCAAACACCCCGTGGCAGTCACGACGCCCGGACTCCGCGGTACTGGCAGCTCGCCCCTCTCCCGGCCGCGGGCACTGGGCTGCCCGCAGCCCGAGAGCCGGGGAGGAGCCTGCCCGCTCGGGCTTTGCCCCGAGCGAGGCCAGGCAGCGCCGGCGGCCCCCGCAGCTCCTCCCGCCGGGACCG